>CAAKHC010005497.1:20779-35228 GCA_901007825.1 Macroramphosus scolopax | reverse complement strand
TAATACGTCTCGCCAGAATAGCGGGGTGTAGGTTTGTCAAACCACAGATCAACCACACTTAGTTTCAGAACATCCCCTTGTAATCACCTCACCTCATCTTTCAGTTGTGCACATAACACGTAACAAGCTTACTCTCGGTCTAGCACACTTCCCCACAACCCACAACCCTTTTCAAAATTGCTACTCTTCTGTCTGAATGTAACAACTCAGATGAGGAAACATGCTCCCATGTGAATGTGTAAACAGATTGTCAGGCGGTGCACTGGGGCCACATTTTAACAGCGAGACTATATCCAGACAACATAACGATTCAGGCTGAAGCAGGAGGGCTGAGGGACTATCAGATCAGTTGCACGTGAGACAAGGCAGAGTGAATGACCATCATTCAGGTGGAAGAAGGATGAATGGTGCTGACGTGGTGCCCACCCATCTGACATTATTCTGGTCATGCTTCTCCACTATAAAGACAGGAAGGTCAGGACAGTGTGTACGAGAAACGCGCACAGATACAGCAGTGTAGATATATGGATAAGCCTAAAAATAGATACAGTCACCATCAAATTCGCAGCAGCACCACAAGCCAAGGTTACTGCTCCGTCTGTGTCAGCTACAACAAGCAGCACTGAGGCAGGAGAACAAACAGTACAACAGATAGGCAAACTGACTTCAAGTACCTTCTTAGGCACATCACGACCAACAGTGTTGGCTCATCTGATCTAGTTATACTATTTCAACAATAATCTTCTGTTACACAGTCTTTTCCTCTCACATCATCTCTATCCTCATCTAATTTTTAAGAGACATTAGACTTAACACGTGATTCTTATTTAATTCAGTGACTATTTGATTTAAACACAATTACACACATTTTTTTTCCTTGGCTGTTTTCTCCACAAGTGCATTCTCCAACTGGCTGAAGCAGTTTAGCGCTGAGTTCCGTGCTCTGAAGTAACTGGAAGATAGCTGATAAAAACAGAGGCAACACTACTTCAAACCATTATTGTATGACAGGTCATTTCAAGTGTCTCACATCCAGATAAAACCCAGGGCTTGTATTGATTAGAAAAAAAAACAAGTACAAAAGGAGTAAAGAAAAGATAGAAAAGTTCTGAAATGAAAGTTAAAAAATAAAACCAAACACGCAGGGAAAATACATTTTTGCTGTTGGGCTTAATGAGATGAATAACAAGACTTTACGACCACATTGAGTGCGGAGCAAGAAGAGGCAAAATGGCAGCAGACCTGTGGAAGTCTCTGAAATGTAAGCATTTTAACAGGTGTGTCTGATTAGCTTAACCTATTTATATCGTTTTTATTTGGCATGATGTTTCCTTTAGACTATGACAGCATAAGATAGAGAATCAGAGTCTATGTGTCGATGCATAAATGCAGCAAGGGAGCTTCATCAGGGATGCAGCTCAGCTCTGTGCTGTGCTGTGCTGTGCTGTCAAGACTGACGGTCCTATTTGATCAATGCAGCCTCAGCACATGTGCCATTTTAGTACACACTAACATGTATACATACACTAACACACAGTACAACACACTATATCATACTGATTCATGTCCTGCACGGAGAAACACAAGCACACCAACCCAATATTCTCTGTCAATACAGCGAGCAGCAGCCTGGGAGGGAGCAGGGGAGGGGGCAGGGGAGGGGGCAGAGGAGCAGTGAGAGGCAGGAAGGGAGGGAAAAGGGAGGGGAGAACAAACAGGAAATAAAGGAGGGAAAGAAGCTTAATGCAGGACAGGGAATAGAGAGATGATTATCAAGACAAAGAGAACTAAATAAGCATTAGACAATGAGGACTAATGAATGGAGGAGATGGCAAAATGGCACCGACTTCAACAATGAAATAGAGAGACAAAGCAGAAGCTGACAGACAGACAGACAGATCAACAGACAGAGAGAGTGAATGGAGTGCTGTTGGACAAAGAGGCAGACCTGGCCTCATCTAAACAGCTGCTGTTCTCCCTAACATTGCACCTCAGCTCCACATTCCACAAGCAGCCCAGCTATGAAGGGCTGGGGCCTGAGTCAGCGCTTTTTACATACACACACACACACACACAGCTGAGCCCTCTGCTCGATGCAGCCAGGATGCGCTGGCTACGGCAGAGGAAAAGGGACATAAGGCAGCCATGTCCAGAGGTTTGGAGCTCTGTCACAGGCTTTCAGACTTCTGCACCTGAACCACAAACTGTGGTTATCCATCAAAATAGTTAATAACTATTTATTTAGCATAAAACACCCGCATCACAAAACAATGTCCAGATTTTCACATTTTAGAAGCAACTAGAAGTGATGCTGTCAAGGTCATGCTGTGTTGTATGGAAAATCTAGCAGAGCAGCATGAACGATTCGTCTAGGAGAAGCTAATGAAAGAACACGAGAGAAGCACTGAACCAGGATGATTAACTGTGTGGAATGAGGATCTTAAGGAAGTTACACACAGACACAACACAACAGAAGAAAATAAATTAAAATGAGGGAAATGTTCCAACCACAGTAACTGCAAGTGCAAATACAAGTAACCATAAAAACATAAATGATCATAATTTCCCTGTTAGAAAGTGCATGCCCAATAACTACAACTGTAAATCAGAGACAAACAAGGGTCGAATGGATTCCTTGGCATCAGCTCATCCTACCATAGCTGAGATTTTGTATCAGTCTGTTTCTCTGCCGTCAGATAAACATCCTGCGACAGGAAAGAGCACAGAGAGGAAAGAAAGAAGTGGAGGAGGAGGAGAAACCAGAGGCCAGAGAAGATCACATGCTGTAGTTTTCTTCCATGTTATTTATGAACCTGTGCCGTGACAAGGCTCCTGAGGGCTCTGGTTTTAAGAGAAGAAAATAGGTTTTATCCTGGGTTCAGCTCAGACAGTAGAGGGTTGTCCAGCAGGCACACTCCCATGCTGATAGATTTATGAGTCAGCTTACACTGAGCTTACATTGTGTTTTAAATATTTGAATTATGTGCCTCTTTTAGAAATCTGTCTCCGTTATTATTGGATTACTCTAAAAAAAAAATCCCTATACAAACGTATAATAGTGTATACACATAGTTTAGAGGGAATCTATTAAAGACTATATGGAGGCCAGATTGGGTCCGTGGCATTTAACAGTGGTTATGTGAAGTTTTCTCTGAACCTGGACTGTTTTGTACTTTATTAAGCTTCTTTCCAAATAAAGTTAATCAGAGTACAAACAAAATTAAAATACTCAGCTGGTTCATCCGTGCAGAAGTCAGAGATAAACTTGCACAACTTCCGTGCTGTTTATCTTTGATGTTCATGTGTTCATTGTGTAAGAAACGAGGGAAAAGTTGTACAACATGTTCTAATGAGCAGCAATCGAGAAAGAGTAAGTGTGTTTAATGTAATGTGTGCATTACAAAGTTTCATTATTTATAGCACTTGTGCTCAGACAAGCTGACTAGAGCACACATCCTACACAAATAAGCAAGTTACAAAAACTTGTCAGTTACATTTCAACCCTAAAGGTGGTGAAGATTTAAAACGTTTAGTGTGGTATTACTTTCATCTGCTGTCTGCTGAATTCCCTACATTTTATGTATGAAAAAACAGTGACATTTTGTGCATTTTTAAGCGTCACTTCGTATGAACACTTGCTTACATCTTACCCAGTATGACCAGCATTGATGCACTTCCCTTCCCTGACTCACACTCCCACTTCAGTGAGTATGGGAAGAGACAAAACTATGTGAAAAAGAACCTTCGCCAGCTGGCCATGGGACCCGGTCATCTGAACGGGTGGAGGGGGCAAGCAGCTTTCCCAAATTCATCCTATGACTGCGAAAAAATCTTTGGAGAAGGAAATGTTGGTCCATCTGAGGCATTTATTTGTGTGCATGTGAGTGTCACTGATGTAGACTTAGCTGGCAGACGAATGGAAGACTACTAATTGCTCCTCAGAGCTGAAAAGTCATTACAGGGAGAGAATACCAACATTTTCCATTCAGTATGCAGAGTGACACTCACAAATGATTAAAAGGCATTAGAAGCACCACTAAAGCCTCTTGAAACTTCTGAGAAAATCACACTCATCTTGTATGCTAATGCCAGGAGGTTAACACTTGCAGGAACCCTTGCACTAATAATGTCACAATGTAAAGCAATAAATAGAAATGAAGCGATTTCCACCAAGCCAGAAATGATGACAGAACTTGTAGGCAAGGAAGTTTGTGTTGTGTTCGCTTCATGTTAAACAACGTCCGTCTAGTAGAGACCTATTTCTAATATATGCAGTAGGAAAGAAAATATTATAACGAGGCAAAAGCAGCCAAGAAAGCAAGTTCAGTCTCGTTTGATCTGAAAACACTGGCTGAGGTGATGGACAGACAGCTGAGCAAAGAGGTCGTCTTAACCTAGCAAAGGCAAATCAGGGAAAATGAGACAGAAAAAAAGGAAAGAAAGAAAGGTGGGAGGATGAGAAGGTGGGGAGAGGCCATTTGCAGTAAGATCCAAATTGTCCTGTGAGGCTAGCTAATAGCCTGAGCTACAGTGTGCCCTATGGGAGATAGACAAAGGAAGCTAACCTTTCCCTTGTCACTTTCTGATTACACATCACAATTAGCAGCAGACATTTCTCTGCATACAAAGCAACCAGACAGACTGACTGAGTGTTTTAAAGGACATCTGTGAAATATCCCGACGCTGCATACTTATACTTAATACAAGGTAAGTCATTAAGGTCCAAGTCATCCTCTGCAAGCCATATTTAGACAAATCATAATCACTCCTGTTTATAAAAAACTGTTCTGTGTATTCATGAACAGGAGATTTATCCACTGCCTGCAAGGCTCTTGTGTGCAACGTAGCTGTATGCGTTTGTTGCTAATGAAAATAAAATACAGAGCCGTTTGATACTTCCACATCATAAGCTAACTTAAATGTGTGTTATATTGCAACAGTAATTGAAGGTTGTGTAATGAACAGCTGGGGGCCAACATGGTTGAGAAGAAAAAGCAAAGATCAATCACACATTTTGTGCCTTGGGGATGAGATGATGACCCGTCAGACCTTCAACATTGGCTCACCACCATGGGGGAACTTGAAGTGCCAAAAATATGTACACATGTAAGTCGTAGCACTATTGGGTAATGTCTGAATGAGTGGGTAGCCATCTTATTTCTGTCATAAAGACACAGGACACGGGCACAAGAACAAAGTTTTCTAATATCCTGAACAAGTGATCCAATCATTCAATTGGAAATTCAAAATTCTACTTCTAGAAAGTTACACAAGCTGAATTTACTTTAAATGATCTCCTACACAATATTTATAATCTATCTTTTCTTCCTGGCAGGCTTGTTTGGAATGCTGGGTTCACTATAAACTAAGAGAAAACGAAACGTCATGGGACAAAAAGCAGATAAATGTTAGGGGTTACTAGGTGTGAAGCTGCAGACAGGAGGAGAAGAGAGGACCTATATGGGCCCCTCTGCTCGGCCTGTTTGTTTGTGAGTGTATTCCTAACAATTGAAAGAGTGTGTGTGTGAGAAACAGGAAAAACCCAAAGAGCTTATGAGTGTTTAAGAGAGCAAACAGCATTTATGCTGCATATGCGATGGTGTGTAAATGGAATCCACCAGTAAGGAAATCAAACGATGGTGACCTTGCTCCTTCCCAACACCAGCAAGAATATCGTACACAAGCGAGCCACATAGTACACAATGCGATACAGCTGTCCCACTTCCTCTTATGACATCATGCACCCGTTTGGTCCCAACTAGCTCACAGTGTCCTTGTGGTTCCTTCCTGCTCTGTACCCATCGTAACCACCGGACAGCCAGACAGGAAACAGCAGAGCAACCAAAGTGGTTACAAGGATGTCCTGTTAGGAGCCAACTCATGCAGGATTTCGGGTCGGATACTAATTACATTCATGATAATAATGATACAGATTATTTATACACACAACCAGTGATCCAAACAGTTTCCCAGCATTTGATCGCTGATTGCTGTATAATTGAACAACAAAGTCATGTTTTTATCCAAAATTATTCTATTTACTAATTTTTCTAAATTGATTTCAACATAATTTTAGAGGTATAGTCCTGAAGCCTGTCCTACGAAGCAAGTTTAGCATACCCCGGGTATCTTTAAGTTAGCTGACTTGACAAACCATAACAAGCACAATCACAAACAAGAGGTGTCTTTAAGACAATGAAGGCTTTCTTCATATAAAAGCCAGAGGTGCACAGGATCTTCCAGGAATGGTGACATCATTTTCCAACAGAATTGATTGGTCTCAAGGCGGTCCTTTCATACATTTTGAGTTGCTATCTCGAAGTGCAGCACAAGTTAACGTGGTGATATAACCTGCGGTAAAGTGAACCTTTATGATACCCAGAGTTAAACCTGAAGATGCACCATTAACCCTCAAATCCTGCTTCATACTACTAGCTGCTGATCTTCATCCAGACATAAGTTCAGAATCCTTAACGAGGAATTATAATCTATATTCACATAGGTTAGAAGCAGTAAAAGAACCAGTGACCTTTCCTGCCTGGTTCATCTCCACAAGAAATGTATATGTATATATAGACATTGCTGAAGCAGTACTCAGTTGGTTAAACTCGTTTAACACATTTTTCTCACTGTAAAGATAATATGCATAAAGTCTAAGATGCCTGAAGGTTCAAGTGATAACTCTGCAAAGATGGCTGTTTGTTCTTTGGGTGGAATGGCCTCTGAGCAGAATTTAAAACCATCAAAAACCAAACTTGTCTTTGGAACCATCACAACTGAAAACCTTATAGGCGTATTGGCACCTCTTCTGGTCTGCTGAATAGTGAGAATAACAGGGAGGAACTGCAGCCTGTGCACTCTGAGATAGCCTAGTTAGGCAAAACCACAATAATAAGTGTGTGTATGTGATTATGTGTGCATTTACAGTGTGAGAACAGTGCGAGTGTGTGGGGCATGCTGCCAATGAAAGCCTTGCAGGGTGGAGCACACATCAGCTGCATCTGAACAGCTGGCCACTGCAGGCTAACATCGAGTCTGGACTGAGAAAAGGTCCGGCGCTGAGTTTCAGAGTACGAGCACCGGCCTCAGCTAGTGAAACTGGTGGACAGCATAACTGCTGTGGTAAAAGTGAGGAATCACTATACACCGTACTTTCCCATGTTTATTTCCCCTGTGGCTACAGGTCATGTCAGGGTCTCTATTTCAGCTGCAATGAGGTCACCAAACAAGAAAAAAAGTACACCTAATTCAAATGTGGCCTTCTTCTGTGGCTCATGTACTTTCTCAAGAAGAAAAACAGAACATCGGTACACCTTTGTCACGATTGTGTCACTGTGAGAAAAAAAGGTACACGAGGCTTGTGATGTGGTACAATTGTGGTTCGGTGACACGTCCTCTGAGAGCTGACAAAGGCAGATCCGTCACAAATAACAGATTTACAGTGTTTAGGACTATTCTTTGTTTTGTTTTCTATCTGATGCTTTTAATAGACTATAATTGGACATGTGCACTCTGGCTCTGTTTGGGTACCATATAAATAGAGCTCTAAGGTGACAAACTTTCTTCAGCTAACATTAAGCTTGTAATATATACGGGTGTTACATGTATTAGTGATGTCACATGAGCCGAAACATAGGTAGAAAATCGATGCAGAGATTCTGAAAATGTGACAGTACCCATTTTCCTATGGTATCACAAGACCTAAAGGTGCCGTAGATGCCGTATGCTGGCCAATGTGGAATGACACCGGCAAATGTGCAGCAACAGGTCTTTCGGAGGAAAAAACACACAGAGTCCAGTGTTCCACAGGTGAGAGAGGCAAGAGAAAAAGAGAGGGAAAAGATTTATAATGTGTTTTCATGAACAGTAGTTCTGCAAAACATCGCTTTATCTCACTCCGTCAGTCAACCCCCACGCTCTGAAACTTTCCTGGCTGCATCCTTGAGGCAAATAACAGAACTTAAGATCTTCTATGTTTTAATGAAACTACAAAAATATTTTTGGTTCATTACGAAAAAAAGATTCATGGAAACTTGAATTTGATGGATTTACTTTTTTGGTACCGAGAATCGCAATATTTAGTGATATCGGTGTTGACTGCCAAATTCTTTTTATCGTGACACCTCTAGCATGTATTAAAGGTGTGCTTTTCCCTTTGACACTGCCTGGGTGCTCCGCCAAGAAAAAGAAAACTTGGGAGTGGCAACTCTTTACAACTATAGAAGACTCGACATCAGTTATACCCTAGTTTGTTTATGGCTAAAACATAAAACGTTTTTTATGCTGTAATTGTATGTCTACATTTAACGATATCTTTTGGATATGAGAAACCAGAAGATAAAAACACTGATTCTATTCTTCAGCCTGCTCTGTTCTGTCATTCAGTGGTCTGTAGCTGAATGGCTGCTTTCATTACTGATGAAGCACATACATGCAAGTGCTAACTTATACTGACTGTATTTTCATAAGGAAGGAGAGGTCTTCAACAAAGAGTAAGTTATATATTGCTTATCAAATACATCAATTGTCTTATGGGCAACGTCAGACACAGACAGCAACCATTGAATTAATGATCATAACTGTCAAAGTCACAATTCAGTCACAATTCAGCAGAGCAGGGTAATATTTAATGGGTGAGGCTGCTGTTTATTTATTCACCTAGTTACTTGAACAGAAAAATGAATCATGTATTTTAATATAGTTCCTTTGTGTTAGTGTTGAGAAACCTGCTTCTGTTGCTCTCTTGGAGAAGAAGGTTATCTGTAACTTCAAAAGCACTCGGAAAGTGGGGACCTCCTCTAAGATTCATGTAATGTATCCTGAGAAATTAATGAAATGTCTGGGTCTGCCTCAAAACTGAATGGGCCCTTCAGTCCCAACAAGTTTCATTCCTGCTGACAGACGTACAAATAAATGCTAGTGAAAAAGCAACCTCCATGACGGAGGTAAGCAAAGATTCCTGAAGGGCTTTTGCATAAGATAATCAGGTCATAGTTTTACAGAAATCCTGCCTCTCATATTTCTGGTAGTAAACACTGCAGCAGAAAGAAATTGGTTGATATTAATTGTACAGGAATTCTCATACAAATCCCTCTTGGAGTGTAATACAATAATGAGTAGCACCGTGGGACCTCTTCACGGCTGCGACACCTTGGACATGTGTTTGATGCATGTTGTATCTGGTCAAACTCGGGCAGTGAGCTTCCAGTTTCAACACAGGGAAATGTCAGGATGAAGTCACCACTTGGCACCCAAGCACAGGGCAACTCTCCTTACAGGCGGGGGCAAACCGGCATTGTTGCAAGGCCAGCTGCATGGGCAAGTTTTCTGTATCAGATTGGCCAGGGATTAGCAACTGCTGCAAAATATAGGTCTCTAAAGGAAACAACACGCGAGTTATGAATAAACACAGTTGGGTATAACTGTGCAAAGTCACAGAGGTGTCTGTTTATTCTCATGCTGAGGAAAAAAATCACCAAATCCAGTTACTTACAGTACTTAACCAGGCCACGGAGCTCAGTTTTTAGCACAGAATAGGTTGTCCAGATGGTGGCTTGTGGGGTAGACAAATTTAGCAATCACAGCCAAAATGTACCACCATTTGACTGATTTAACAGCCATCCTGTCCTGTCTGTCTTGAACAGTGCTACACTCTAATTGACCCAACTGTTTAGGCTACTTTGAACTGTTTTAGAAATGAAGGAAGGAAATGCTAGGAAATATCCCAAATTACATTTTCTCCTATTATCACTTTGCATTGTATGGCCTGCTGTATTATTAATCTAGCTCATTCAATGTTCCTGTCTGTGAGGGAACAGATTTGTTCTTGCTGCAGCACTTCTTCCAGGGCTTTAAAAGACATGCAGGGCCAGCCAGACATGCTCCGGCAGCTAGCTGGGCCTCTGCGCCAGATAAAAAAAGGTGAGTTGTTCACATTCCTGCTTCATGCACAAACCAAACCCTCGATGTCACTCACACATACACAAACACACACACATACACACACAGTTCATCTGCACAAATGATTGAGTGTTGTTTGTGTGTGTGTGGTCTTCCAGCCTAGTGTTTTTTTCTAACCTTGCACAAGAGGAGTGGAAATGTAACAATACAGAAAGACTCTTGACCAAAACTTCTTTTCCGGTCATAGACTAATCAGATCCTGAGAGAAGGGTATGTTATTGTGATCTCTTTGCAGCGATGGCAACAAAACATTATCTAACTATATTACAACACTGTCTAACTGATAAGAGCTTGGAGCTACATGAGCTATCAAAAAGCCGACATGCCCATAAAAAGTAAAACTAACTGGCATACAGAGCAGGGTTTAGAAAAGGGTTGACATACAAATGTTATGCATGTTCAGAGGATTAAATGGTGACCTTGATCTTGTTTATGAGACCTTTTCTAGATTCATATCAAAACTATGAATCACTGTCGTATTCCTGTCCCTCTGTACATGAAGTTACTCGTTATTGTCAGCTTATTAAAACCATTTGGTACCAAGCTGTGTCGTCTGTTTAATGTGAGTTATTGTAAACCCTAAATCCTGCCATGTGTTTTGGTTCTCCACACATCTAAAACCCCAAGACTAAAGTAGCGTTCTTTTTAGTTTTAGGGAGGGTTAGTGTGAGGACAGAGAAGGCCAACTGAGCCCCACTACTACTATAAAAGGAATGTGATGGGGAAGGGAGGGCCACTGCACCACCAACATTATCAGCCTATCATCTTACCAAAAAAAGACAGGGAGGCTGGATGTACAGGCCAAACAACAGGAAATAAAAAAATAAGACATTGTTTACTTACCCCAGTCCAAAAACTCCAGTATATTTTTCTCTCTTCTGAGTGGGGAGTTGTTGCACTCATCGTAGAGGCAGACCAGGATATCCAGCAGAGTCTCCACACTCAGGCACTGGCCATTAGACTGTGCTGGCCCGTCCAGGATCAGCTTCTCCAGCTTCTTCAAACGCACCTCTCCCGACATGATTATTCTGTCTTGTTGGTTTTTGATGTAATGATGATAGAGGAGGTGGAGGTGAAATAGGCAAACACCTCCTCGGCCTGTTAGTAAGCGCAGAGGGGCCTGTAAAGAAGTTCTCTCACCTTGAATATACCCCGAAAATAATTAAAAACTTTGAGGGCAAGCCGGGTCTAATTCCGCGTTATGGCCGATCTATTCATGGTCTTGCATCCGACGTTCAGTGCCTTGGAGGGGGATAGGATGAGCAGCACTTCCCCATTTTATAACAGCTCTCCCCACAGGGCACATAAGAAAAGTAGTCACAATTATAGACCTTAGCTGCCCCGGGCCGGTTGATTCTGAAGAAAACCCGACGTTAGCTGGCAGTGTTATAGTCTTTTTTGATGAGAAATTGAAGGTAATCGACTCACTATGGTTCAACAGATCCCTCTGAGTTGTTGTGGCAGATACTTGGGATTCTCCATTCTTGCAGCAGCCCAAAAAATGCAAAGCAGACCTGCAATGCTACAAAGCCCCAGCGCCCCTCCTCTGCTCCAGGAATGGAAGGGCGACACAGGCTTAGTTAGCAGCCTGCTAGGTTAGCTATTTAGCTAGCCGGCGAGGTAACGTTAACGTTACTTTTCTCTGTTGCTAAATGCCATCATTGCCCGTTTCTTCCAAGAGTTGAATTGTCATACGCACAGTATTACAAAAGCTTAACCGAATTCTACCACTTTGAACAGTGTACTTGTTTCTCATCCAACCGGAAAATATCCTCTTATTTTCGCAACTCAGCGCTGGCAGATATGTTCTTTAAATCCCATTCTCCGTCAGAAACTAAGTGTTAGTTTCTTCACAGTTCGAAACGACGGTTTGTTTCAGAGCCCGAACAACCCGTCAGTTGACCGTCAAAATGCGGGTCCTTTTCTGAAGGTTACAGAGCAGGTCGTCTCACGTCAAGAGGAAAGCTGTAGTCTAGTCTTGCTTATTCCAAATACGGGACACAGCCTAAACTCCCCCTGTCCTTTCCTTTCCTTTGCCTCGCCTGCCTCCCCCGCCGGTCGGTCGCCTCTCGCCGTCTTTGCACAGTCAAGCTAACACCAGCTTGCTATTAGAGAATGTCGACAGCAAAGGTGGCCGAATAGACAGCTCTGTCAGTAACGTCGCGCTGAATTATGGGAAACTAGGATCGTCTGTAAAACATGAATGAGTTACAAATGGACGCTGAGTCTGGGAGGAAGCATAAACACGTACAAAACGCACATTAGAAACACCAACAATATACCTAACATTTTACCCGTTTTAAAATACTATACATTCGGCGAGGAACGTTTTGAATAAATTATGTATGTAATCTTTACGTCAATGTCGATATTTTCCAGCTTTCACGCATGCGTAAAGCTATCGTCCTTTCAGTCAGCCATCTTTGCCGTGCTTACAGCGTAGAAGAGTCATTTTCCTCACAGCTACCAGCCACTCTTCTACCATCTAACATCTCTGGTTGCTGCTGCAGGCAAAAGCCCAGCTCATCATCATGGCGCCCATCGCAGCATCTGCTGTGCGGAGGGAGGGAGGGTGTTTGTGTGGAGGTGGAAGAGGTGGTGGGGGCTGTCAATATTGTGAATGGAAACTGTGGCCTGTCTGTCAGGCTACTGGTGGCATGGTGCAAAGAGCAGAGGGGACATTTTCTTCAAAGTGAAAAAACAATTACTGCTGTCCCCGTCGCAGCCTGCAAGACACCCAGTATATGAAAATATGCCATACACAGTGATCTGCTATAATACAACCTGTGCTGAGACCGCTGCAGTGAACCACATTAACACAACGTGTTACTTATTACCAGCATCAATACAAACCTTAATACATGATTTCAAAAATGACAACTATGTGACTCCTTGGACCTGTAACTATGGCTTGTGTGTAGATGAAGTCACAGGCGTTTGAAAAGCCTGAATTGCTAATCACTTGAATACTTTCCCATCTCAGGGAGGTCTTATGAAAGGTGAATATCAAGGTGTGTCAAGTTTGTCCAGGATTATCTCTCTCTAGGACTATCCTCACACAGAGAGGCTTGACGCTGCAAAGGTGATCCGGCCTGTTAGGTTAGGTTAGGTTAGGTTAGGTTAGGTTAGGTTAGGTTAGGTTAGGTTAGGTTAGGTTAGACCTGTACTTTCTGGTGACCCTGATCCTTTATTCCTGCCGGTTCTGACTTTCATGCATAGATCAATACAGGAGCTGCATGGGCGTAAATTACAGTTAAAAATTGACAGTGGGGTCCATTTCCGGACCTCGTCTCTTCGTGGAAATTGTCCTCCTCAGCAGATCATTGGAAACATATAAAGCATTGCGTTGTTTAGTTTTGAAAGATTACTTTCCCCCTCCCAGTGTTTTTGGCCCAATGCTGGCCTCCAGTAAGTACTCTGCAATGATTTTGATGATATCTGATACGTCAGATATTTAGGTTTTAAATGAAGATTTATATTTTTTTTTTTAAATACGAAGAGTGTATGTGTTGTTTCTGGCAGGCTTCGCTGCATTCTGGACTTTGTCTACTGGGCCGATAAGGAACACAGCTATAACTATTTTGATTATAACTATTATTCGAAACATTTTAGCATGCTGATACAACCCTTCAGTTATTTACCTAACAATGGTCCAGTAGTAATATTGTCCCCACCAACAATGAAATTAAATATCCATCCCTGACTAGATAAATGAAACTACTTTATGTATAATAAAAATAATAATAATAATAGTGGTACTTATATAGCGCTTTTCAACAACAGAGAATGACAAGCAAGGGATTGGACTATTTACTGGTATTACATCGTCTGTTCTAACAATTGATGCCATCTGATATTGGATCCTCACACTCACATTTCTCGGGAAATACTGTGTGAAAACATTAATAGTCATGCATGAATTTCATTATGTTGCTGTTACAAACACAGAGAGCCACAGAGAGCTATTTAAAACCATCCAATGGATAACACACAACACACATGCAGACGAACATGTGAGCTTTTCGTCAGCGTGTGTTACAATGAACTGACTTATCATACTGTGTTTGGGAATGTCCCATCCTTCTTTTTGAAGTGAGCTGCTTATCGCTGCTCAAAGTACATCCATTAATGATTAACAGCCTACATAGAAGCTGAATCGTAGGGGGAAGAAAGACCAAGAAAGAAGCCTTGTGTAACGGAGTGTGTGTGTGTGTGTGTGTGTGTGTGTGTGCGTGCGTGTGTGCGTGCGTGTGTGTGTGTGTCACGCGATCAGGGCCTCGCTGCAACGTAAAATAATGCGCTACTATATTTCAGAAATACTCAAATTGATTCTCACTGCAATCCTTTTCGGTGCCAGGAAGGGGAGAGGCACAAAGAGGCACTGTGATGAAACACACACACACACACACACACACACACTGTCCCACTTTTTCGCCCTAACAAGCACACAATCCCTGAGAGAGAGCTGTCCAGTCTCAGACAATATAAC
>CAAKHC010005497.1:0-17014 GCA_901007825.1 Macroramphosus scolopax | reverse complement strand
CAAACCCCCCCCCCCCCCCCCCTTCTTGCCACACAGCCCTGCATTTCCTCCTTGTTAAACATTCTGACCAAAATGAACAGACTGGAGGACCTGCTGGTTTTCTAGTCGGTTCCTCTGATCTTGGTTCACCGTCGTTGGACAAAATGACTTCCCGGCCACGCAGACAGAAATAAGCCGGCTGTGTGACAGACTGTTGCCAGACTGTCCCGGGTCTGACATCGTCCGGTGGAATGTACACGTCAGAGTGTGGGGTGTGTGTACAGACAAGGGTGCTACTGAAGAGGGGCCACTTCAGGTTCACAGGGTCAGGAGATGTCTGTCTGTAGCTGCAGAGGACTCGCTGTGGGTGGACTGGGGAGGAAGACCATCCAGGGTCTGGAGAAATTCAATTACCAAGGCCATGAAAGCACAGATCAGCTAAATGAGACGACTCTATATAAATCACACAAGTGAAAACACTTCTGATCACACTAAATCATGAACGACGTCGACTCTCCTTTCGAAGCAGCTTAACTGTTAAATTGCATATACTGATATTTGTAGTCGCTTGTGTTTCTCCCAGAATTACACTCATCATACTGGGAAGGCCACAACAACATCAACAACCCACCCTGTGACATCACAACATTCAATATAAGCTTTGTGATGAATGTGTTGTAGATGGAATCATAAAGTTTTGCCCAATCCAGGTCAATCTACATGAGGTCATGTATCCAGTCCCTGAACGCACCATCTGACATCAAATGCAACACATCAAGGTTTTAGTGGAACTCCAGTGAAATTGCACTTACACAATACTGATGGCACCCGAGTCTAATTGTTGCTGTTTGAAGTATGGCCACTTAGATATCCTGTTCGGGATGGGGCTGTATTGTCGCACCTTTGTTCTGATAAGGGTCCCTGCCCCCATCGACTAAGTGCGAACGGCTGGGAGGGCCGCAACAATATAAGGGGCTGAGGGAGTTTCGGGACTCTGTCCATCTCTGGGTGACTTGTGCTACTGTGCTGCTGTTGTTTTATCACATTGAAGATCGCATCATGGATTTCCTCCGTGCTTGTGTCCTCTGCACCGTTTTTCTCGGCTTCACCAAGGCTTTTACGCATCAGGATATGAAGGACGCGCTGCTGCAGAAACTGGGCTTGGATGAAGTTCCTAAGATCCATAAGAGGGATTTGGAGAACTTGGTTGTTCCGGCGCACATCAAAAACAAGTACTTGTCCATGCTGAAGATGCACCACAGCAGGAGACGCAGATCTCTGCCGAGCCTGGCCGGCATCCTGAGGGGGATCCCGGGCAATGCTGGTAAGGAAATGACATTTGGAAAATATGGAACGTGAAATATGCATGAAAATCAATAAAACGCAGTTGATGCACACCTACTGCAACACAGTTTTACGCATCACCAAACAGTCACGTCTGGCTCATCGAGACCGAAAATACTTATAATAAATACATTGTTTCTGCTTTAGATATTTCCGGAGAGTATGTTTACTCTGACACCACCCGGAACCGCATGATGTTCGACATGGAGGCGAGGATCCCGGAGCACAGCGAGGTGACCATGGCGGAGCTGAAGCTCTACCAGCGGGCCTCCCATCACAGGCGCTTCGCGGTGGAGAGGAAGAACCACCGGTCCGTCAACAACGCCAGGGTCAGCATCTACTGGGTGGAGGGGCTGCCCGACGGATCCAACCGGACCTCCCTGGTGGACTCACGGTAAGAGAGGAACACAAAACAAGGAGAGGCGGTGTCACCACCCCCGGAGCGGGTTATCTTAATCATAATTAACTGTTACGCATCAGGATCAGGCTTCATCTTCGCCTAATTAATGGTCCTTATCTCTCATGTTCACAGGTTGATCTCCATTCACGAGACCGGCTGGAAGAGCTTTGATGTGACCCAGGCGGTGCACTATTGGTCCAAGTCCCAGCAGAAGACACCTATGCACCTGGAGGTGTGGATCGAGGGCGAGAGACCTGGCAGCTACGCGGCAGAGATGGCGAAGAGTGTCCGCTTTACCACCCAGGAGCAGACGGACAACACCTTGGGGAAGCCCGAGCTCATCCTCTACACACTCAACCTCGAGGAATACGGGTAAGGGCGCGAGCGTGTGAAATACAGGAGATTGGATCAGTGTGAAAACTGGCCCATGTCTCCTTTCTACCTGTCAGCATTTGAATTAGTTATTAGAGTTGCAGCTCTTATTCAGCTCTGAAAATCAGGTGGTTATATAGATTTACCCACTTCAATTGGTCATAGTTATAGTTGCTAAGCAGGGGTGTAGCTAAGACAATCTGAAATGGATAATTGGGCCCCCCTCCCCCTTAGATGAACATTGTTCTGCAGTGTGTGGAACGTAGTCATCTAACTGTGTCCATCTTTTTCCTCATACAGCTCTCAGGGCGACTGCGATGTCAACCTCAACAAGGACACCTGCTGCAAGGAGCAGTACTTCATCAACTTCCGCGCCCTGACCTGGACGCAGTACTGGATCATCGAGCCGGCAGGTTACCAGGCCTTCAGGTGCACCGGAAGCTGCAGGCAGCCTAAGAGGAACTACGGCTACGGGGAGAGGAGGTGCACGGTAGCAGAGAGCGCCCCATTACCCATCATGTATCTGGTGAAGAAGGGAGACTACACCGAGATAGAGGTGGCTGAGTTCCCCAATATGATAGTGGAGAGGTGTGCGTGCACAATGGACAACGTCTCTATAGTATGAGGTTCACTTCCAGCTATGATAATTCTATTAATACACACCGTTGCTGGAAAGTAACATATTGAATGGTTTTTCAACAACACTTATAGTACTTCCTATTTAAATGGACATTTATTTGGAGTCCCCGCCAGGAGCTGCCTTTAAACTCCGTTTCTTTTCACAAGCACTTTTATATATTTTGTACATTTTTAGAAATCCTTTTTTATTTTTATTTGAATTTGTATAGCAAGTGTGGAATCGGCCCGCGATCATTCAAATTCTGTCTGATGTGTTAAATTGTCAAGCTGTACATAATGTGGATGAATTTATGTTTGGGAAATAAAATATAATGTTTGGATTAAAGCTGGTGGTCTTCCTCTTCTCTGCTGTCTGTCTGTCTGTCTGCGACCAGGTCCCCCATTCACATTCATGATCACATTCACATGCAGCTGCCCGGCTCCTCTTTCACCTCAGTATTTGCACTTATAGGAAATTGTAGGCCAGAGCAAATAATTTGCCTAATGACTTATAACACTTGTTCCACTGTGGGCACACTGTCATCGACAATGACGGTCCAACCTACTTGTAATGCTTTATTTACAGTGGGGAGAAGCTACACGGCCACACACAGAGAGAAACATGAAGTCCATTCACATTAACCCGGAATGAGTTTACATCAGGCTTAGACTGGGCCAAACGTTGCTAATCAGGGCCAATACCTAATGTGCTGTTTGCTGTCTGAGTGGGGGGTCTTGTCAGCCACTAATATTCTGCTGATGGAGGTAAACATACCGGCCGGTTAAAGGCGAGTAGCTGTCTGTCTGGGAGGGAAGTGGATTCCCATACTGAACCTCCAGCAGCACCAGGAGGCCCGTGGACAGAAGAAACGTAGGTGGTGCAGCGAAGGAACATGAGAGTCAAAGAGGGCACAGATACGGCTGGATTACTGCCAGCAGCTGCAGCTTTGGGCGAGTATCGTTTTCACCCTGTATGTCTGTATGTGTGTGTGTGTGTGTGTGTGTGTGGTGGGAGATACCTTCTGCCACAGAGGCAGTTTGGCATGTTGTGAAGTCAGATTTTATGACCGTGATATTGGTACTGTGCAAAATTTGTCCGAGGCAAGTACGCAGGGAGTGCAGGGGTAGGAAGGAAGAAACATGCTATTGATCCCCCGATTAAAGACCCTGGCACATATCCAGGTGTGTTGAGGTCAAAATGAAGCAGGAGATAGAACCCGGGATTGCTGAGTACCTATGGGGGGGAACATCAACATCCTTTAGATTTCAATATGCAGTTCCAATGAGAAGGGAAAGTACGTAATTGATTTAACAAGAAGGTTTAAGTAAATTTCCAAGTCACTGAACATCCGTTTGGAAGCAGGACGTAGAAGGTGTGTGTAGCAGCTGTTAACCCGCCTGAGCATGAAGGAGGAGAAAGGCCAGCGTGGAGTGAAACCTCTGAAGGAGTTAAATGCTTCAGATGCAGAAGATGGAGAGACTGCATGAGCGGCTGCTGCAGTTGCTGAGGTCCTTAAAGAAAGCTGTAAAGTCATGAGCCATCAGATTAAAATGCAATGTTCAGCATAACCGATGAAACGGCAGCATCGGGCCTCTTTGCAGTGCACCTGGATGACTGCTGAGTATAAACCACACACAGCAAGAAGCCGGCAGCCCGGGATGTGTTTTCCAGCCTGACGACGGGATAGTGGGACAATGAAAGTCAACAGAGCTGGATCAGCTTTCCAAAGGAAGGTGAAGACAGTTTGCAAACGTCAAAGTTTCATCTACTGAATACTCTGAGACGAAGAATACTTGATACTCTATATTCATATTAAAGGACTTTTCTTGCCGATCTTGCTGAGGGTGTTTTATAGGCACTATAAGAAACAACAGTCACTGCGTAACAGCTTCTTTAACTTTAATACGAGTTTGAACAAGCTCGAAAAGAAATTACAATCCCAGATTTTGAAACACAAAATATCAAAAAACTATCAGATAGAAAAGACAACAAATCTTCAAGTGTGGAAGCTTCTGCGCTGTTGGTTTAATAATAAAAGACCTGATATACAACCTGCAACATAAAGCAATAAAAATAGTGTCTGTGGTTTTATAGATTTTTTTACTGTTAACTCAAAGCTTGCATTCTGCTAGTTGTATGAATCCAGTACAATAAAACAGGAGGGCAGAAACCCTCCAGACATTTAAATATAGTCAACAATTCATCACACAGCAGTACTCAGGCAAACTAACACTTTCTTAATCACAACACAGTATTACTTGGAAGGTCATCAATGAACATTGGTGCATGGTTGGAAAAAGTAACGTATTTACATGCTTGTTAACTACCAGCATGGGCAAACAAAAAATAAAGACGATGGGCACACACACACACACGCACACACACGCACCACCTCCACCCTATGTTTGTCAGATCTTTAGAAAAAGCCTCCAGCTGTGATGTTGTTCCAGTGTTGAAACAGGAGCTGGGTGTCCTCCGCCAGGATAACATGGCATGACACACGACGAGCTGCCGTTATTGCCGGGCCACACAGTTAACATCAACTGTTGAGAAGCAATTTAAAACCTTATGGTTATTTTTAAAAAAAAGAAAAAGAAGTCTGCTTCTTTCTTCCTTCTGGAAAGGTGGTGTTGATTTCAGTGACACTGTGTAGCCCTTTTTGGTTCGCTGGTGAGGATGAGCGACCCCGCCTGCTTCCAGATCCTTTCACGCTGAACCAGCAGAGGCAGATATGTACTTTTTTTTTGTTTTTTTTTCTTTAAATAGTGGTGTTAATATAAAAGAAGTTTGCAGTATTTGGGACATGCCATTAGTGGTGGTTCTCATTTTTAATGAGACTTTGTGGTGCCAGCCGCTGCCTGTACTTCACTAAACCTATTAATAAAGAATCGAAGGAACCACACCTCCTCCTGAGAGTTAAGCTTGGTCAATGGCCCAAGTTTAAATACATTTAAAGTAAGCAAATGACTTAATGTCATACTGAAATGGCTTGATTACATGCTTTTTTTTGTTCAAAATACTTTCTCAGAGCAGTGTACATTAGAATAGCTGAAGGACTGGAAATGCCATTAAAGACGGGATTCAAAGGTCCTTTACACCTTTGAACTGAATCAAAAGTCATAAGCCAGGAAGAGATGTAAAAAAAAGCCAAAGAATAGTTTATTGTAGGTCTAGTGAGTTTAAGTTACAGGTTTGATAGTGGGAACAAAAGACAGAAACTTGCTGTAATTTCTCTGCTTCAATTCAACTGTTTGACAGTGGACGCTATTGACACTAACATCATCAGCTAGCATGCTTCTCGCTAAGAAGCCACGGTTCCTTTCAAATCATAGCCATCTCTTAAACTTCTCATACAAACTATGCAAAATAATAAAAAAAAAATATTTACAATTTGTAATAAAAAGCAAAACAGAAACTAAATCAAATCACAGCACATAAAATGCACAACCTTAAAAAAAAAGAAAAAAAAGATCTTGTAACATCTGTCGAGTTAGCAGAGTGTTTCTTGTTCACGATTTTACAAACAGATTTTTTTTTTTAAAAGCATGTCATTTAAAAGTGGCAAAAAATGATAATGAAATATACAACAAAAGAAAAAAATGATTGGATGAGACTGAACCCACATGGTACATGTGTTTATGTAAAGCTTCCATTACTCTCAGGTCGCCTGGTCTCCTTGTTGAACTGGAATGTTGTCCATATCGCTTAAGTCTTCGTTGATAGTTGGTGGGTTTTTGATGTTTAAAAGTGGGTTCTAACAAAAAGAAATCAAACATTGGGGTGGAGGGATGTTCCGTGGCTAGAGTGGTTGTCGGTGTGACCACCAGTCAGTTAGAACAAGAGTCTTAGTAATATCCAGGCTGGTACTGCTGGCTCCATGGCTTCTGGTTCCAGAACTACAGGGGACACAAGGGGGTTCGGAATTTAGTTTAACTGCTCTGATTGTGCTTATTTAACAATACTTATATCTTCAACACAACTATTTCTGTGTTAATAATCCATAAAAGGACTAAGAGGTAGGGACAAAGTGTTGATGGATCCAAGGATGCTCTGACATTAGAAGTGAATCTTGGCTTTCAACCATCTAAACTTGCATTGCAAAAGTGCTGAAAATCTGCTTCCAACCTTTGGAATCTAGGAGGACATGTAAACGGAACAGAAATACTGACCCCTTGCTGCCAGCTCTGGTTGAAGGCTTGCGCCTTGTCCATGCCGTTTCTGTTCCCAAAGTTGCCACTATTCCTGTTGTTACCATAATGACCATTCTTGTTGCCATAGTTGCCACGGTTACCACCTCTCTGCTGAAACTAAGGGGGCAAAGGCAGGGAATGGTTAGAAGACATCGTGTAATAAAGTCAGTGTATGTAGATTTTAGGCTGTGTGAACATTTAAGATAACCAATGACACATTCTGTCTGGAAGCAAGTTGAATAATGTTATGTAACATGAATCATTATTAAACCCACCTGGCTGGGATGTCCCCTGTTTCCACCACGACTCATGTTGGCTCCACCTCCTCTGCTCATGTTGCCTCTGTTCATTGGGCCACCTCTATTGATGTGTCCTCCTCGGGGTCCCATATTACCTCTCATTGGTCCTCCCCTGGGGGACCCACCCAGGCTGGGAAGGGGACCGCCACCCCGGTTGAAGTTTCCACGGTTGGGGTAACCTCCTCTGAATGCTGGGGGAGGCAGGAATCCGCGAGGGGGGCGGTTGAAGCCACCGCGAGGGCCAGGGGCTGCGGAAAGAGCAGAAAGAAAAAATAACAATGCCAAGTCACGGACATCATCCGTGGCATTTGTGTCAAAAGCTCATTTTAGAAATACCGGTCTCACCTCCTCTAAAATTGCCTCTGCTCTGGAAGCCTCCACGGCCACTGCCCCGCTGCCCAAGTCCTCCGCCGCGGCCAAACTGGTTCTTCCCTCCTCGGCCGCCACCACGTAGACCGCCACCTCTTTTAGGCGTTGTGCTTCCCTGGTTGGGCTTCTTCTCGGCAGGCAGAGCTGTCTTGCTTTCCTCTTTGTACTGGTCCAGAAACTTGGTAGCTTCGTCTTTCTGCAGCTCAGCAAAGACAACGTCATTGAAGCTATCTCCCTTCTCAGGCAGAGCGTAGAAGCCTGTAAGAGATGGAAAAGAAACAGAGCACAATTGGTAACAAGAAAACACACACACACACACACACACAGCATGTCTTACATCTTAAAGATGGTTTTACCTTTCATTTTAAGGACAGCGTGTTCAGGAACTTCTTTGCCATCACTCTCAACCTTCTTCTGGACTCTCTCCTTGTAGTCCTCGTCAGAGGGGAAGACCACTACAGCCTTACGCTGGAATCCCGCAAACAAGCACATCTTTCGCTTCTGGCCCGGGGCAGACAAGTTGGTCTGGGAGGGTTGAAGAATCACATCAATTATACTGAGATTTATAACATTTACATTATCTTTCACACTGACAAATACAAAAAAAACTTACATGATCCAGGATATAGTTTCTCTTCTTGCGGGCAGCAATCTCAATGAACTTTCCTAAGAAAAGTGGCGCCCGCTGAGAAATAGCAGTAAGTTTTGTGATGTCCTTTGATTGGCGCTTCAGGCTGTTAATCTGTAAATTCATAGGAAAAAAAAATGTAAAACAGATTGTACGCAAGAAACGCTGCAGCTAGTAAACCACACAGTTGGCATCGGGACTGACCATCATCTTGTCCACAATGGTGTCACTGCCCAGGATGTAGTATTTCCCAGGGTTCTCCTGGACATGCTTCTTCACCCATGTAGTCTTGCCTGAACCAGGCAGGCCGACCATTACTATGATCTGGGAACCATGAAAGAAGAATTTTAAACGTGTTACCTCAGAGAGCACCTGTATAGCTGATTCAAATAATTTCTCAAAATGACTATGCCTACCTCACAATCTGCCTTCGTTTGTGGCCCCTTGAGGCCACGGACACGCTCATCCACTGGAATCTGCTGCAGGAAGGTGAAGCCCTCAGTCTGAGGGAAGTATGGGGTCTCCATCTGGCCAAAGTTGAACTCAACGGCACAGTTGTGGCAGATGACGTGGGGGAACAGAGCCTGATCATTCAGAGTGTCCTTACTAACTTTGAAAGCAACTTCAGGCTCCTCGCCGTTCTTGGAGAATGACAAAATCACCTCCTCACCTTCAAAGTCCTAGGCAGAGCAGGGAAGAATCAGTCATCAGTCAGTTTGCAGTTATTCTATGAAGAACTTTCCTGTCCTCCCAGATAAGCTTTGTATTCTTTGAGAGATTAATTCAATTAAATGCTTATTTCGTCCAGGTTCATTTCTTTACTAAGCTGATAAAACACTTGAGACTGTGCCTTACAATGAGGCAGCAGATGACATCATTCTCCTCATAGGTTTTTCCAAAGTCCTCGGTCACACAGTTGGCAGTCTTCTTACCCTTCCCAGAGTACGCATAGGAGTGCTCCTCTTCACCTAAACATTAACGGAAGAGTACATAAATGGTCAAACACGTAGTTACTGTAAACAGACCGCATGATATCCCCCCAGTTATTGGGAGGTCAATGACACAAGAATCATCTGTTTAGGAGGGAGCTTCTTTATATCAATGATTCATGCTTCTTGTGAACGACAGATGAAACAGTACAATGGATGTTTTGGTTTAGCATTTGTGTCCAGGACTCAAAGCTAACTTTTCGAGTGGTGGCGCAGAGAAAAATGCAACCATCTGAGGTTTGGAGCACTGTGCAGATGACACAGATACCATAGAGTACATAACTGACACCGCCGTAAACTACCGTAAACTACCGTAAACTAAAACAAGAGCCGAGGCAAGAATAAAGACACTGACCTAGCAGCAGCGTGCCAGTAGCCAGGGACCAGCCGACCTGCACATCATGGATTTCCATGTTCTTGCTGGAAATGTGCTTCACTGGAATCGTTTCTGTAATCTGTTGACATTAAGCAAAGCATATGAACAAAAATCATATTAATGATCAATTTCCCAATGTCACAAGTGCTTTGTTAATATTTCCTTCCCAGACAACACTTCATTGTTATTTTACCTTCATCTCAAAGCAGGCTTTGCCTTTGTTCACACCATAGCTGGCCTTGCCTCCGGACCAGAGGTAAGCAAAACTCTCCATTGTGAGAGATGAAGCGCTGTAGCGGTCCCGTGACACCTTAAAGTTCAGGTCGCAGTTGTCTATAACAACAATAAATAAAGCGTTCGTCAACATCTATACCCAGGTAAATATGTCAATGACAGAAAACTGCAAGCATAAAAGAGTAATTAATGTTTCAATTAGCTGACATTTAATTATTGTTAGTGCAGGTCTTCCTTGCAAAATAACTTGCACAGTCTTTTGCCTCAATATGAGTCACTCACAAGTATCCAGGCAAACTTTTGTGTCATCAAATTCCTCATCCTCTTCCTCCAGGGGTGGCACAGGAGACTTAAATGAGGCCCTGAAAAAGAGAGACCACATACAGTCAATTTGAGCATTAACGTCCCTTCAGTTGCATGGGTTACATTTGGTGAAAAATACTGGGGGGTGGGGGTGGGGGGGGGGGGGAGACAGACTAAGGGAAAGACTATAAAAAGAAACTACGTTTTGCAAATGAGCTTCCAACCTTTTGGAGTAATCATGTATATTGTGGGCAAACACTTACCTTACAGCATCCAGTGAAATATAAAATGTGACAGACACACAGAAAGAAAGCACCTCTGCTAGCCTTAGCATGCAAGGCTATCCAAAGGTGAAAGATGAAAATCAGACATCTCCACTTTCAGATTAAATAGTTTCTATGGTCTACATGATTACTGTAGGCTCAGAAAAAAAAGTCATATCTAACTTCCTGTCATGTGAATTCTAGACAAGGTCATGACTAAAACACTGTACTGTGTAACCATCTAGTACAATTTGTCACCATGTTACGATGCTAGAAATGAGCAAATAGCTTAGTGAGAGCTACAGCAACTTACCAACTCTGTAGCACAAGAATAGTGTCCCAAATCTCTTAGGACTTTTAAGAAGCTAGTCAAAATGGTGCAAATAAGGTAACAGTTCTGTAAATGATTAAGCATTGTTCCACTGCAGCAGTCCAGTAGAGTACAGAATTTTGGGGTTCATCTTCCATAATGATCTACAGGTCTCCAAGTTAAGACACCCCTGATAACGTTTCCTTTACCAGCCTTTAATGTTGTAAAAATGGCTGCTTTGTGGAGATATGGTGGGTATGGAGAACATTCCGAGTTGGAGAATAAGGTCAGTGCTTCCAACAAGTGGGTCACACATACTGGCTGCCACTCTGCAGGTCTGGGGCTGCCCAGGTGTCAGTAATTACACATAGGGTAGATTCATTCACTACATGACTGGAACAATAACAGAAAATCTAGAGACTTTCACCAGGAAATAATGGGACACTCAAAGTTAAGACTCTAAAATCTATGCTGTTTGAAAATCCATGAAGAATTAAACTCATCCAAAATGTAAAAAAAAATGCAAAATAATATGATAATCCCATCTCCTGTCTACTCGTTCTTACAGTGTTAATAGCGCAATGAAAACGAAACACCAAGAAGAAAGTACATGTTTGCGCACACACTCACATGCATACCATGCATGATGTCACCTGCGCAGGGGTAGAAAAAGTCTTTTAAAAACACGCATCCACACTCACACCATGGTAACATACACACAAGACATGATACATGAGACAGAAATAGCATTTTGACGTCATACAACCAGGGAAATTAACAAAAAACAAAAAAAATAGACCATTGCGAGGCAGAACGATGGACGGTCTGAAGCGGGTTCCCTTGTGGACGTTTGGGAATTTTTGCTCCTATTGTGCTATCCTGCAGCAGTGGACCCCTCCTCCTACCCTTCTCAGCTATTCCTCCGTACCCTCCCTCCATTGAAAAGTACACATCTGCTACTTTCCTCAGGGTTCTCTTTGAGCAGCCTCCAATCACCTTGAGGACTCAGCGGGCTTTCCAAAACATTAAGTGGCATGAGGAGCAGATGTGAAATGTAAAAGAGACTAAATAGATGCACTTCTGCTACAGAATGCAGTCAATTTAAGACAATGTGAGTGGGCACTGTAAAAGGTAAATGGTAAGGCTCTTTATATTGTCAGGGATGACCCTCAAAACATGTGAGAAAGTAGGGTTATTAATAAATGGTATACTTGAAAATGAGGGTTTTCCTCTTGATAGTTATATTTGCATTGGCACTTAAAGCCAATACAGTTCAACAAAGCTATGGATGGCACTTCAGGGATGCTGAAGGCCATTTTTGCTCTGTCCCATCCTTACCAGCTGTATTTGTTCTCTTCAATAAATTCAAAGTAGCCCCTTCCATGTTCCTCCCGGCGTCTCTTAACACCCTTCTTATTCTTCTGATCAGCATTCGTGTCTTTGTCCGCATCCCCTTTGAAAATAGAACAAAGATATAGAATGAGGTGCTCCTTTTTGTGAGAGAGAGGTCGGACTGGCAGTGGGGTTCTGGCCCACGAAGCCCGTTCATTAGTTACATTATGTCGACCATGATTATCAATAGTAAAAAAAGTATTTAAGAGTTAACACCTCATGATGACACTTGAACAATACAATCATACTACAGAAATTGTATCAATGACCAGATAGTTATTACAATGCAAACTGGTCCATATGAACATTGTTAACAGTGTCTGCTGGGGTTGGGAAATAGGTCTCTGGAAAACAATAGGGACATTAACCCTGCAATAAAGGGTTGAAAATATACTGTCAAATAAAATAAAAATTCATTTTAATTATGGGGACACGTTTACTGTAGTCTGTGACAAATGCGTCATGCAAGGAAATGGAGAAGCCTTCTAAGAACTGCACTGACACCACACCCCTTCACATTTAAGTCTGAATGACATAGACGGCCATGACTTTTCTACGCTCACCTAACGTAACATTTCTAGCTCAGTTTAGCCAAACCTAATGTTAGCTAGTTCAGTAGCTCCAGGACATAAAAATTCGAATATTATGTTACACTCGCACTATACTAACGTTACACTACAGACGTGCAGTGTGCTACACATACCGCCCCAGACAACAGACTTATCATTTCTTTAAAATCTGTCCTATTGTCTCTTCTGGGCTTAGCTAGGAAGGAATGTTAAGTAAATTGCATTAAATCGCAGGGCACTATCCAATAACCGCAGCTGATTAACGCTTTGTTTTAACGTCGTGTCACTTTAAGTGTGTTATATAACTTCCATGGTTTATAGATCACTTCTGACCTTTCTCCCCATCTGTACCCCTAATTTACACCGGGGAACCACCGAACTAGCCAACTGTGCAACCGGCTAGGAAGCAGCAGTCTACCAGACAAAGAAAACGCCGCTAGCTAGCAAGCTAACCAGCGAAACAAAAAACCCCAACGTTTACTAAGTTAAAAACGTGGTCGCTTAATAATCAATTTCGCATATAATCTACCGACTTTCAATTACACATCAGCACGTGTGCTTATAATAACGCTGGATTACTGGGCTTTCGAAACATAACCTTACGAAATAACTGAAATTCACCGAGGCGGCCATGGATGCTAACGTTAGGTAGCTAACTGGCTAACTAGCCTAATTGCTTCAGTTTTAGGCTAACGCTAGCCTAGAAAGGTCACGCTGTCTAGCTCAACATGGACGTTCTGTTGTATGGTAACGCACTTAAATTAGCCAGCCGGCTCCCACCGGCAGCAGCTAAACTAACGTCATAGCAAGAACCGACACCCAGCCACAGTCAATCCAGCCAGTCACATTTTCATAGCCAATCCCGGCGACTCACCCTCAGTTGCCTGGTCCCCGGGCTCACCGTCCTCTGTATCTATTTTCTCCATGTCATCCACGTCTGCCTTAAGCATGGGATCCATCTCGTCGTCCTCGTCCTCTTCCCCCTCACCCATCTCTTCGTCTTCGGCAACGCAATCACCGTCGCCCCCGTTCTCTGCTTCCTCCACCTCGTTTGCATCCATGCTTTCTTCTACCGGGCCTTCGCCCTCTTCTTCCTCTCCCATGCACTCCTGTTCGGTGGCCTGTGCAAAACCTTCCTCCGCTGTAGCTCCCTGATCCACCGGGGAGTCACCGGCGAGGGCCTCCTCGTCCAAAGCGGCCTGCAGGCGGTCCATCAGGTCGGCCTTCAGTCCCTTGTCAGAGAGATTACGCTTTTTCAGCTCATCCTTCAGCTCGTTTACTTTTAGCTTTTTGACGTTGATTGAGCTCATTGTGAACGTTTGACGGCAAACTGTATTAAATAAAATTCACAAATACGACTACAAATATATCACTAAACGCCCTTTGTTAACGGATGTAGCTCGAAACTGCGCCAAATGGCACCCGTTGTAGGACAGACAGCGCTGTGGTGTGGGGGAGGAGGATGACGTACGATACCGTAATCACCCGGAGAGGAGCGCAGCTTGGTTACATACCCTTCCGACCATCTGTCGCTGCCCTACTCTTGGAAAACAAAACGTCAGAAAAGAATTGTCGTGGGAAAACTGGGACAAAATGTCGGCGGACCATATTAACCATCGTATCTGTATATGCAAAGGTCATGGATTTCCACAAAGAAACTTATAAAGCATAGCATTTGGGAAATGATTTTTAAGTTTAAATGGGGAATACACGTGCTTCTGGCTAGAATATGCACAATAGATATGCACGATGTCACCGTTCCCAATTTATGGGGAAACACGGGACATCTCCCAAAAGATTGATATTGTGGAGAATAACTATTCAAATTCATGATATTTTTACTTTAAGGAAATAGGTTACCTTCTCAGCCAAGCCAATGACATAACAGTTCTTTACTTAACACAAAGGTTTACATAATGGCCTACCTTTATTCACTTGACAGATTTTTCATGCAGTATAAAGATAGTTAGACATAGATTTGAAAAAAAATTGGCTGATATCTTTTATTTAGGCCATGTGCTATTTTTATCAGCTCACAACACAATGGGAAGTGCGTACCTGAGTAATCTCTTTAAGTGACAGAAAACACAATTCTTAGACACAATGAAACTGTTGTATGTTAGTTATTTTATTAAACTATTTTAATCAGGCACTACAGGTATTTTACTCCTTAACTTTGGTTTACTTCCATGCTATGCTCATTTGAAAGTTGTAATATGTCTTCTGTGGTGCTGGATCTTTGCCATATAAGAAAATAACCAGTCCAAGACAGTAGCCAGACTTAGAATTGGAATTGATTTGCAATACTGAAAATGCAGGATCCAGGATTTCTTTGATCTCAACCACAGAGGGAAAAAGAGCCAGGGAGTCTCTGCCTCTTAAGTTACTTGTTGCTACGGTCCCTGACTTAATATCATTCTCAATAAATTGTATATATGCAGATTTAGATTAGATTAGATTAGATTAGATTAGATTAGAAAGCCTTTATTCGTCCCACGACGGGGAAATTAACATTATTACAGCAGCAAAGGGGCAGTGCACCCATTAAAGAGCATTTACAAAAAATGTAAAAAACAAGTAATAAGTAAACAAATGAATAAGTAAGTACATTTGCAGAAATTCACACAAGTTATTGTACATAAGTTATTGCATATAAATTATTGCACATAAGTTTGTGTATGTAAGTTATTGCATGTAAGTTATTGCACATTGTACAGCACAACACAATATTGGGGTAAGACAGTGAGTCCTTGTGTGTTCATTGGGAACAGTGTTGATTATAGAGTCTGACTGTTGCAGGGAGGAAATAACCTGCGGTATCTCTCCGTGAGAGATGTTAGAGTGTCCTGTAGCGGGTGGGACGTGTTGTCCACCACAGATGATAGCTTGTTTGCGCCTTCGGAAGTCCACCACCAGCTCCTTCGTCTTAGTAGCGTTGAGCTGGAGATGGTTCCTCTGGCACCAGACAGCGAAATCCTGGGACAGTTCTCTGTACTCCCTGTCGTCCCCAACTATGTGAGGCCGACGATGGCAGAATCACGAGAAAACCTCTGCAGGTGACAGTTCGCCGTGTTGTGTCTTAGATTAATAGTTTTGCATGATAGTTCAATAAAGTTCCCGATCTATAAGCTATGTTATCTCGTTTTACTGCCACTATAAAGCAGTGCTACTTCACAGTATTATCAGAAGGCATATTGGTGGTGGATGCTGGATCTTTGCCATATCAGAAAATAACCAGTCCAAGACAGTAGCCAGACTTAGAATTGGTCCTCCAGAATCCAATATCCATTCTAAAATATTCCTTTTTATTGGATATATATACACTACCGTTCAGAAGTTTGGGGTCACCTGCTCTTTTCAGCATTGACCTCCATTATAATCAGCTTCATGAAATAATTAACTGGATGCTCTACGGTCATTATTAGTGTACGAACATAAGTCCAGATGTGCTGAACACATATGGGATGGATTTAAGAGTCGTTGGCTTTGATTGTCTAATTCGAGGTGATTTTAGAGAATGAATACCAAGTGTGCAACATGCAGCATCATTACAGAGGTTGAATTCTTTAACAATTCTAAAAATGTAAACATTTAAAAAACAAAGCTTTTTATTATAATCACACTTAGTTGTGTGTGCTAAACGATGGAAGAATAAACAAAGTATTGTGGTTTATATTTTAGGCTCTTTAAAACTGACAACAGGTCATTTCAAGAAAACAACCTCACCTGCTCATTTTTGGCCAATTTATGTATCTAAGGGTTAATAATCCAGTGTTTTGGAAATTTGTGGGATTAAACTCAGATATAATTGTATGACTGCCCTCTAAATGGAATCTCAGCTCTCAGGCTCCGCCCCCAAGAAAATGTTTGCCCTGCAGGATCTTTGTCTCACATCTGTATGACACTGTACTAGAATTATTCAACCACTAGTGAAGAAGACGAGATGCTGACTTTCACTCACACCACAACAATATTTGCTCCCAAATATATTTTCAGGTCTCAGACTAAAATGGTCACAACTTGGAGCCCTGAACAATATTATTAAATCACTTGAATTAAAGTCATACTGAAATGGAACCCCAAAAGCTAATTTGTCTCATATACTGTAGATCTCTTGGTTCTCTCCACTCCTAAATAAAAGCTAAAGTTCAATAAGTCTTATATGGTTCACCTTGACTGAAATGTTTCCTATTTCATATCCATATTGAGTGTCGTGGAAATCTTATAAATTCCCTGAGTGAGGAAAACAGAAGTCTACGTTTAACAAGTTGCGATGCTTTATTACAGGAGCAGCAGCTTCCAACTACAGCATGCTCTAACACACAAACAGAGTCACAACAATACTGATCAGCCGAACAGGGTCAGAGCTCTTATCACA
>CAAKHC010005495.1:12064-24426 GCA_901007825.1 Macroramphosus scolopax | reverse complement strand
AAAAAAAGGAAACCAAGTGAAAAATTCCACACTGAAGATCTTGAATTGTTGGAGGAAGTGAGGGATAAGAGTAATATATATATATATATATATATATATATATATATATATATATATATATATATATATATATATATCTATATATATATATCTATATATATATATATATATATATATATATATATATATATATATATATATATATATATATATATATATATATAGTGCCTGAGGTGAGCTTTGGCATTAAAAGGATGCCGCAGTGCAGCAGAGGAGAGACTGACCGGACTCTGAACTTTGTCAGCATTTTCAACCTAACCCTAACTATACTTTAGGAATCAATCCAGAGATAATGAGTCCTTTAAGGGAGAACTAGTAAAAGCTATAGTGTAGAGGGTGTGGAGGGTTTGGAGTTTGACATGGTCTACTGACTAATTCACAGTCCATGCAACACTGCCCCCGGCTTCCTTTTCATTATTCCACAGTAATCTGGTTCAACAGTGGATGTAGCTGATCGACCAATGTTCTGGCAAAAGGCAGGCAGGTTGGCAAGTAATACAAATTGAGGAGGCCCCTCCAGATCTATTAGAATATCTTCTTCTTCTTGTTCTTTTCCAAGGTCCTGTAAAATGAAAAGGAGACATACACAAGCGTCAAATATACAGTTGAGCCTACATTTCACCTGTATTGAAGAATCAATCAATAATCAGCATGTATTGCCTTTCGATTCCCCCTCCAATCAGTGTTATTGGTAAACCTATATGAGACCATGACTGCTGCTTAACATCGGCCCTGGTACGATCACTCACCGCCTTGTTGAATCCCTGACAGTAATCTGTGTTCAGTGTGGGGAAGCAGCTACTGATTAACGGTACAGTTTGTGGGGATTTGAACAAGCTTCGTATTTCTCACTCCAAACAACAGGGGGCAGTATACAACCAGAGAATCTAGGTAAAGAGAAATAGCTCCTCCTGTAGGATGAGCCAGAGGGTGAAACACTGAATTCACCAGCCAATTTATGTTAGCTAAACAGATATCTTCCTCTTCCTCAGTCCAGCCTACAGCTGCACAGTCACGTCACATGTTTACCTGGACGCATCTAGTTTCTGCTGTTCCAGAATCCTCTGCTGAGCCTCCCAGTTGGACCTCTCCTCCTCATGTTGGCGACGCTTCTCTTCCAGGTCTCTGTGCTGCGCCTCCAGGTTCTTTTTCATTTGCTCATGACGCCTCTGGAGCTGCAGGGTCATGGACGTTTGGTTAGAGGTGAGCTGACAATATCAGAGGCAAAATAATCTAATAAACATAGCCTTCATTGGTTTACCTCTGCCTCAGACTCTTTAAGCTTCTGGAGCTTCTCTCGGACCTTCAGCTCAAACACTTGCTCCATTTCCTGTTCCATCTTCCTCATCCTGGCCACATGGTCCCGCCGCTCCTCCTCCATCTGGGCTATCGGACTCCTGGAGACACAAACTATGTTCACACAAACAGTGCACACAGAGCCGTTCCATCCACGGTCATCTCATGTGAACGCCGGCTCAAAGGGGACGGCGTCAGTGTGGAGAGGAAACAAGGATCAAAGACTGGCTGGCTCGACTTACTACAAGCAGTCTAAGATGCAAGGCTGGTAGCTAAAAGATGACAGCGGACAGCGTCCTAAACCCCCGTTTATCACTTAAGTTTTCTTAAATAGTATTTTTAAATGTGCAAATTAGGTAGTATCTAAAAATATGCATGTATCTTTAAAGCATTCCAGAACAGAAATTGGAGTATTGGATTAAGTCAGGTTAACATTTCTCAAAATCTTGGTTCACAGATTAATGTCTTGACGTCTCACTGTGCAGTATTATAGAATATTAAGGACGTGATAACTTAGATAAACTGATAATTGTTGCTCACGGTCAGAGTTCTTTTTTTTTTTTTTAAAGTGGCACTAATCCTCCTCCATACAGGACACCTGATTGCCATGAAGTTTACTAGATTAACGACATGCTATATGTCTGACTCAAGAATGTTATTTATGGCAAAACAAAAAAAGTAAATCAGAGTAACGCAAGAGAAAAAGATAAAAAGGGAAATTCCGATGCGGCAGGGAAAATGAGGTTGTGAAGAGGAGAAGCTTCTGTGAGGTTATAAAGAAGTGAAGTAACACTTACATGCCTTCAGCCGCCTCAGGTCTAAAAACAAACAAACGCACACACACTTAGCTTGCTGCCGTAACTCATGCATTAGCTTTGAGACTGTTTACTGACGGCAGCAGCTGCTGGATTAGGAGTCAGATGATGATAAATTAGCGCTGTCAGATTACACACAGCTGATACTGGTGGTTAGTTAGTGGTGTGGGCGAAGCTTCATCGACATCTTGTTCCCTGATCAATCCAGCAACCTCCCCTTCTACACCGTTGTTAATGTTGTTCATACTGCAGTGATGAACGTACTTGGTCAGCTGTCCTTTGGTCTTGTTGTCCACACCGTTGTAGGTCACTGCAGCAAGTTTCCTGCTACGATAGTTCTCATAATGAACATTGTTTGTAACATCCTTCAGGTCCTGCATGTGGGTCCTGGAAACAGCAGCAGGAGAAAGAACGTTGCAAAGTTTTGGAGGTCAGTAATTTGCTTTAATATACATTAACATAAGTCACTGCACTTTCCTCACGACATCCACTGAAGAAGACTTCTGGAACGGTGTGATACTGGCAACTTTAAAAGTCATGTATGTGGTATTTCAGGGATTATTGGAAGAAATGAGAAAATCTTTTTCATCAATGTGTTTCCATTAGTGAACAGTCATCAGCTTAGAATGAGCTCCTTCTATCTCCATGAGGAGGTCCTCTGGGCCACGCTGCATCCACAGCACCACTTCCAACTCAGTCAAAGATCTGAGGACAAACACTGCAGGTGCCAGGCTTTGATTTTCACAGGGTTATCTGAGCGCTGGTCACTGATCTGAGCTGTGAATGTGTGTTTCTGCTCACCTGATGAGCATGTTCCTCAGGATGGTAAAATCACAATGCTCTCCATTCTCCACTGTGAGAAGAAGCAAACAGAACAGAGTTTATACAGGATAACAGGGACTGATCATCACATGATGTAACGGAGTCCAGAAGTGATGCCGGAAGCAGTCGAGAAAATAAAATATAAAGAGAATCATATTTACAGATACAGAGGAGACTTACATCGTATATAAGACACACCAACTGTCTGGGTTGTTTTCATCTCAGTGGTCCGTCCTTACTGAGATACCAACTCATCACCGTGTCCACACTGATACCAGCAGGTCAGAGTTCAATGGGAACTGTGATGCATGTTTACAACAGCCAGTCTTGGGAATATTTTAACCACTTGTAACCTGTTTGCCTCAACTGACCTCACAAGTTCCCCAGCAAGCATGAGAATAACAGTGAGCCTCATTCACCATGTGGAGACAAGTTAAGTTGACACTTTTTACTCATCAAAACAGTTAAACATGTTTGTTATTAAGCCATTAATAGTCTGGCTGATTGTTCTTCCAGAGGTCTGTTAACGAGTCAGAATCATTTTAAACGACACAATCTTCTTTCTCTACATGAGGAAATACATCTGCATCGACGTGCATGTGTTGGAGAAAAGTCAGAAACCTCCTGGGTGGATTGAAGTCATGTTTAACACAACCAGGTTTCCTGTTCTTCCTTCATCCTCTAAGTCCACCTAAACAAACACATGTAGAGTTCACTGACCTGTCTGGTCTGTTCCAGCTGATGAAGGTGCTGCTGTACTGTGAGATTTCATTACGAGCCTCATTGATGCCACTGAACTGATATTTAAATCAGGTTTAGGGGAACATCCTCCCACAGAGAACACTCATTTTGGCCTTCTTGTTTTTTCAGCCACCACCCAAAGCTCAGCGTGACCCTGGCGAGTGTTGGAATGTAAATGTACTGGTAAATTGAGAGTTTCACCCGGCTCATGCTAAGGAAGGTAGCATTCCTTGTCTTTTAAAAATAGCAGAGGACCACGAACACGTGTTGTAAATCCACCCCGTCCAGGTTGAAGTATTTTCAGGTGTTTTTTCCTTTTAAGTCTGGATGTTGTTTTTCTTATTTTTTGTTTAATGTGTTTTACTGGAAGTCACAGAAGCATTCACAGACTGGACAGAAATGACTCTGTAAATGTTGGCTGTTTAAAGCCATAAAATGGATTTGCTTTGCCACAAACCGTTCACTCGTGATGGAGTCAGGCTGGACCGTGATGTCACTGGTTCTAATGGGGAACTTTGGCTTCATTTACATTCAACGGGAGGAACTGAATGATGTCCAGATACGATACAGCAGCAATAAGCAGTCGTCTCAGTTTGATCAAACACTCCTGAGGCTTTTTATACACCATTAAATTGTGTGATGTGGCTACTCACTGGTTTACTTCCCGTGTGTGTGTGTGTGTGTGTGTGTGTGTGTGTGTGTGTTCCACTGGGAAGAGATCAAAACAAGATCCGATACAAGTTGTTTTGGTGTTTGTGAGAGGGATAACATAGTTGACCTCCGACCTCTCACCTTCAGCCACACCCCAGGGGTACTTCCTCCCACGCACTTGCTTTCCGTTGACCTCAATAACGGTGTTACTGCCGACAACAGCCAAGGGTAAACGATCCTGCAGACGGGGGACAGGACACAACTGTTGCAGAGCTCATATACGAATGCTAAAAATACACTGTGGGTCGCCAGTGTGTGCAAACACACACAGAAACACTGTATGTATGGCATGAATCTACGTCTTTATTTAAAGATTGCTGAAGGGTTGCTTCAAAAGAACCTTGATTTTCCTGATCATCTTCATCTCCTCTTCATTGTCCATCTCTGGGAACTCGTAGATTTTTATTTTGTGCTCCTGGATGACTCTCATGATCTGAGAGCAGACGAGGCAGGATGAAATGGAAAAACAGCGTGATTGGTTATTGAGTGAAGTTGGCTTAATGTGGGACAAACAGGTCAATAGTCACGCTGGAGGTTAGTCAATGCACACGGAGGAGGAACCACCTGACTGAACACATATGCATGCACAGTACGGTACATGTGAGTTATTGTGTGGATGAATGCACCAACACAAGGACATGGAGGCCTTTGACAAGGGGAAAAGAAATCTACTCTTTATCTAATTGGATAATGGGGTTTATAATGGAGAATTATGGAATACATTAATCTAATTTTACACAGAATCACATGGACAAAATTGAAGATACTCTACTTATACCATGTAATAAAAATAAAACCCTTGTCAGGTCCCCACATGCACTGTAGGTGCAAGGTTATTGTTGTAGGATCGTTATCCTTCTAAATTAAAATAATAATAATAATAATTATAATAACAACTAATATAAATAAACAACTATTCTTCTTTTTGGTCATTTTCAGGTTGCTCTCATTGGTGAACATCAGGTCTGCCAGCAGCTCCTCAGGGACTCATTAGCACCGTTGTTGAGTCTTATATATATATACACACACATACATACATACACACATACATACATACACACATACATACATACATACACATTAATTAGCAAACACAAGAGGACCACTGATGTTCAGACTGTACTGGACAATGAACACTGAGTTTCTGCCTTCATCGTAGGTCATGTAAACAAACACAATCATCAAGATACTGGTCATATAGAAATCCGATCAAAGGTCAAAGGTCACCTGTTTCTTGAACTGTTGACACTCCTCTGGAGTCATTGTGTCAGCTTTGGCAATGAGAGGGATGACGTTGACTTTTTCATGCAACCGTTTCATGAATTCAATGTCAAGGGGCTTCAGTCTGGAGGAGGAAGAGAAGATGAAGAGTTGTAGTGCTCTGGTTAATGTGGAGCCGGAGGATCGGGGCACAAAGAAGCTTCTGTCTCAGAGAGACTAAAGCGACGCAAGTTCTGTCTCGTGGCTGGATGGAAACAGACGACGTCGTAGATCAGAGCTGCTTCGACTAAAAACTAAATATGATATACAACGTTTATTTTTGATCTACTTCCTGCAAACCGTTGTTGTTAAAGCTGGTATATGGAATATACTAGAGGTCATAGTAGTTGTGACTCGTGTTGATTTTCAAACTTGTGACGCCTCTTTTAGTAGTTTTCAAGTGGAACAATGGTGTAAAAACAAACCAGACACCGCTGTCCTTCCCAAGAAGAACTTGGAACAATATTAATAGTTTTGTTATAAATAAAATGACCTGGCTGCTGGTCGCATGTTGACCTTTGACCTGAGGTCATCTGTGGCGTCCTCCAGTCAGGATGGGATGAATCATCATTGGATGTCACTTCATTCTTCAACTCCCATTAAGTTTCAGCAGTTTTATGCAAATTTTGTTTGGAATGTATTAAAAGGTGAAGTGAGGACACGCGTTTGTGTTTCAATAGCTGGTGGCAGCCGTTAGTCACCAGCTAGTGACACTCACCATCATCATCATCATCATCCTCCTCCTGTGAGGAGAACGGCTTCTCCTCACAGGTGATGACCTGCTGTCTCTAATGGGGTGTGTGTGTGTGTGTGTGTGGTACCATGCTACTCTGTACACTCTCAATGGCCCCGTCATTAGGCAGAATGTTCGGCATCAAATCTAATTTCACAAATGTATCATATTTCAACTTTTGTTGACACTGTCAGAAAGAAATACAGTTCTGACAGATTGTAAGCAAAAGTTATGATTTGTCTGGATTTGAGGACAGAATAATCCGCTGCATCCGCTGAGTGACTTCATCAGTTCCTTTTTATGTATTCTAGACTTTAAAGTGTCGCCTCAAGCGTCACACTGCTCTACTTGTATGTCACACCTGCCTAAATCTGCTTAACCCACAGTCCATTATTCTTCCCTAATTCACTCACACTAAAAAGTAAACCAGATAATAAACATTGTAAATTATCAAACAATGCCAAACATCTTCATCACAATGGTGTCCGTAGTGAACCAGCAGTTGGACTCGGACCCGTCTGCCCTGGTGGTGAAGGAAGGTTACGCTATATAAACGTTAGTACTTGGAGATGTAATACACTTGTTGAGAGCCTCATTAAATTTGGTTCTCAATCAATTTTCAGGGTTCCAATCTGAGTCTGTTGCATGTATGTTATATAACGACTGTGATGTACAAGCTCCAACATACAGTATTAAATTCTAGTGAGAGAGTTGGTTTGTAAAAGTCTAAAGTTTTAGAAGTTCAAATGAATGAATGGATCCCTGGCAGCCTACCCGTGTCCAGACGGGGCGATGAAGTACAGGCAGCATTGCACTCTGTTGTCTGGCATCTGCCGTCTGTTGACCCGGGACTCGGCGTTGAGGTAATCCTCAAACTTACTGTCGATGTAATCGATGACCGGCTGCCAGCTGAGGACAAAACAGCAGGTACATTAATGTCAGGGAGGCCAAACTGTGGAGGAACTCGTATCAACCAGTGATAATGAAGCAGCTCACCAGTTGCTGTTGTCAACAGCGTCGCCGAAGCCGGGGGTGTCAACTATGGTTAGCAGGAGCTGCACCCCCCCTTCTTTAACCAGAACCTTCGACTGTTCCACCTGCAAATAAGATTAGCAAACATTTAAACAAAATGAATGCAGGCTAGACAGACACGGATTTAAACGTTTGGTTATTATACAATCGATTCCCCTTTTCAAGTTCTATACAAACTTTGTTAACTGATTAAACAGGCATTATTAGGATAAACTAGGGATAATCCAGTATACACACACACACACACTATCCAGTTGAAACACACTATATAACTACACTATATTCAATTTAATATCATACGTGGTATGAACAGTTCGACTGTAGGAAACATGCTGAGCTGACCAGCGTGACCCTACAAGTCAGTCAATAACATTACACACAAATTGATATGTAAGGAAAAACTAAATATTTATCAAATTGAAGTCTCCAGATGGGAACATATAAAAATAAAAACAGAGTAATACCAGGAAGGCTGGAACACTACGGACACACACTACACACACTACACACACCCAACTTCAGACATTTACACTGATTGCAGATGTTCAATGTAACCATGGAGCAGGAACAAGTCATCTTCCTCTCCTGGGTTTGTTCATGAGAGCATTAATGGGTCGTTCCCTTTCCTCCAAGCAGAGTTGAGGGGCTGGAGCAGGTTGTTGTACCTGATCTATGTGCATGTTGACATGTTGTGGGATACGTTGGATGATTTCTATGTCTGTGTTGATTAAGGATGAAGGTCAGCAGCTGGACGGGACTGTGGGATCTTCGTCTGGTTTCAATATTACTGTGGGATTTTTACCAGTTTCTGTCAGTTCTTGTATCCTTCTCTAAAACGGGGTGAGATGGTTTACCAGAAGTGTCTAAAGAACTCAGCAGGAGGCCGTCTCGGCCTGGTGCGTAATTAGGTGGAATTAGCTGGAGTGCTTTGTAAATTCTTCCGCTGTGGATGGTCTGTCTGAGTCCTCGACTTAATCTTCTGTTACCACGGGGACGGTCTCCATCATGGAGGAAACTGTCCGTGTCTTTGAGGTTTAGATATTGAAGCAACATCAGGTGGATTGTTGGTGGATCCGTCTCCATGGAGACATTAGGTGATAGAAGCAGGATCAATTATCACATTACATTTTACATTTTTATCGCTTTTCTCTGTCATGAGTTGGAAAAAAATCAGTGGCCAGTTATTTGAAACGTAATTGATTTGTTCTTTCTGGACAGAGGAACATAGCGTGTAAACATTTTGTGCTTTTTTCCAGTTGTGAAATAACCACTGATTGGTATGTTATTAAACTTGTTTATGTATACATAACTGCAGAGGAAAATTACAGATTATATAAGGGAAACTACCTTTAGACATGAATGTTTACTAAATGTTAATTTCCTTCTTATATACATATACATGTATATACATATACACATATATACACACACATATACATATATATATATATATACACACGTCATGTTGCATGTCTATTCATCAGTTACAACTTGCAAATGCGTCTGGAAGCGTAGCTGCCATATTAGCCATTAGCAACGTCTCCTCGGGAGTCGTTTGGTTCTTGTCTGAAATACAACAGATTAGGATGCAACAACGACTTCCAGGCACGAACTCCAACCAACAATGAGGCTGAGAGCCCCAGTATATGTTCTTCTGAGATGTTCGTGCATTGCAGTTCTGCTTCCAGTAGGTCTTTGTTTAAAGAATTCCAATGGTTGGGTCTTTCTGAGTGTCAGGTTCCACATGCCTGGCAGCATTCCTCACAAACACAAGCAGTGATGTAATCCAGTATGGCCAAGAGTCCACACAGCCATGCTGGAAACCACAAAGAATCCTCAAACATTTAGTCCGGGAGCCAATAGAAGTGCAACCAGACAGTCTGAATCTGGTTTAGTAAGGTAAAGACATTGGAAGCAGCAGTGGGGTGAGGACAGACGGAGCCCCTCAGGGTTTAGCATTAGATCACCATGTGGAAGGGGGGTCTTCGAGGTGCAGGTAATCCACTGAACACCAAACCCAACAGTTAGAAGTGCCTGCTAAAGGCTGTTGTTCTGCTGGGACGTCTCACCAACAGCATCACCTTTCACTCTGGAAAAGGAAGCCTGATCCAAACTATGCAGCTGTGATCTGTATTTGAGGACGGGACAAACACTCGGAGTTCATAAATGTATTTGTCAGAAGAAGCCAAAGCTGTTAAATGTTAATGCTGCACTGTTTTCTATATTAACAATGGATGAAATGACTGTAATATTCTAAGTGAGGCTCCCAGTAAGTGCTTCCCCTCAGCTCTATAGAGCTCCTCATCCTCTCTCATCCGCCTCCTCGTCAGCTGTTGTTTTTAGGGTTCAACCAACTCAAGCAGCAGAGCGCTAACTAAGTAAATACGGACGTTATTGTGTAGTAAAGTGTTACACAACTAATTAGTGGTGAGTAGGTGCAAGTTAAATCAACGTTTTACCCTCGTTAGCAACTAGAAGCTACAGAGTGGGCGGAGACCAAACCACCAGGAAGCAGACGGACAGACACAGCTTCCCATCAGTCCTGGTGTTGTTCTGTGTCTGCTTTATTTGTACCGTTTACTGAGTTTCTTCAGCTGCACAAGAACTTAATGAAATGTCCATATAAAACAGCCCATTTGTTTGTGATCAAAAAAAAAGGTACAATGTGTTGCTAATCATCTTCATCACACACTTCAAATCACCAGAAAGGCTGTGACAGCAACGACTGCCAACAATACAATATTCACACTACAGACTCCAATGTGCTCCTGCACCGTCATTATGGTATGTTTGACCTTTTAAAGTCAGAAACCAAAGTGGAACATTAACCCAGGTTTACGTAGCCTGCTGCTCGATGGCTCGACCCATCCGACCTGATGCAAGGTGACAGACAGAAAACACATCTCAGCTTTGGGTTCTACTTTAAAACCAAAAAGCAGCATTCAGGGCCAAAGTGAAGCAATAACCCATTCATGAGAGTCATGTTGATGTCATGTTTCTACAGGAAAGTTTCAGAGAAGGGAAGGACAATTTAATGTACAGTGTGTCTATTTAATGATGACATCATCAAGAGCAGGGGGCCGTTTGTTTGGGGATTCGTGTTAAGTAAAGGCCAAGTTAAGGTTATCACCAATGTCTTTGTTCTCTCACACAAACATGTAACGGTATCGACAACCAAACTTCTGGTATTGTGACACCCCTTAATATAATATTCGAGTGATGTGTGAATACTTCATTATTATATCTAAGACTGAGGGTGCAGTGCAGCCAGACCAGGGCCAATCAGAGGCCCTGCACGGATTCAACCTGCTCCCCATGCAGCTTCTTTAAAAGATGTGTTTTTGTTCGGGGTAGATTTGGTGTAGAGCAACAGGATTGGAATTGGTCTCATTTGATCTTATTGGATTACAAAAACTTATTCTTTGGACAAGTTCCTACCAATGGAGTTACACGGCAGTGAGGTATTGAGTCTGGAAATTGTGACACAACTCTGCCTTTGGCAAATAATATCTTTGTTAGAGAAGATGAGCCGGTTTCATGGTGAACACAAACACGTGTGGCAGCAACAGTTGATGGGTGTTCTACTGAGACACTGAAGGAACCAGCTGGGTTACAGCAGCCTCAGGCTGGCCAGAGTCAGGCTGAAGGTACCTCATGATGGAAGAACCGAAGATTCCTAAAGATCAAAGGTGGAGCCGAGTCCCACCAACTAAAGAGTCAATCCACAGGGTGACAGACACACATGCAGGATTGGTTTTACCTGTACAGTTTTTTTGATTCTGTGTGAAGGGCCGGGGTATTCAGGGGAGTAAAGGTCCGTCAGGAAGAGGGAGTTGATCAGCGTTGATTTCCCCAGCCCAGATTCTCCTGAAAGACAACAGAATGATGGGTTGGATTGATGCAATTCATGCTGTGCTCGGTTTCTAATAAGAGATCAGATAAGATAAGATAATCCTTTATTCGTCCCATGACGGGGAAATTTACAGCAATACAACAGCACAGATGATAGTACAAACACTATAAAGAGCATTTGTAATAAGAACAAATGAATAAGTACACGTGCAGATGAATCGTAAGTTTACACTAGTCCAACTGATATAATACAAAAGGTACCTGGAAGCTACAGTGTTGAACAGTGATATTACATGTTAATGGATAAGTTAGTCCTTGTGGGTTTACTGGGATCCTCCTTTTCATGCAAATCCAGCAGGACTGCACGAGGGAGGTGTGGACGGGAACCAAGGAAATAACTGGCTTTCATAAGAGGGGAAATGAATCAAACTGTTTCTACAGGTTCACTTTACAGCCATCGGCTATTTCCTCTATGGTACACCACACCACTGTCCAACCCCCACTACCCCCACTACCCCCACTACCCCCACTACCCCCACTACCCCCACTGCTTTCATCCTTCCCCCAGTGAGCTCCTTTGATAGAAACCCTCTCTCCACCAGACTGCTACTGCTGGCCAGGATAGGAGGCAGCTGCAGGGCTTTTCCACTGCCACGGTCTCCCTCATTAGCAGTGCCATTACTAGTCTAAGTGCAACAGCTGTGCTGCACCACGCCCGAGGTGTAACCTCTTTGGAGTGGGGCCACAGCCCGGTGGACCCGCCCAAGGATCATTGAAATATATTCATCAGATCAGTTGTATGGGCGATGGCTCCTTAGGGTCAGTGTGAATACAACATGCCCCCCTAACTGAAGAGGTTGAAGAACCTATTCAGTGTGACTTGAGCTGAGCATCCAGGTTGTATCAGCATCCAGCAGTGGTTCATTTCCAACGGCTGTGTAAACAATAAGGGTTCATTCAAACACACTTCCCCCTAAATATAAGCAGCTGGTGTGTGTGTGTGTGTGTGGGGGGCCCGTGCACGTGCGTGTAGATCCGTG
>CAAKHC010005489.1:12500-28631 GCA_901007825.1 Macroramphosus scolopax | reverse complement strand
TGCTGCTGCTGCAGTTGCTCCCGCTGCTGCTGCTGCAGCTGCAGCCGCTGCTGCTGCTCCCTCTGCAGCTGCACCACCTGCTGCTGCTGCAGCCGCTGCTGCTGCTCCCTCTGCAGCTGCACCACCCGCTGCTGCTCCTGCTGCTGCAGTTGCAGCTGCACCACCTGCTGCTGATTTTGAATCACGGTGACCTGGTTATAGAAGATTAAAACAAAACGGTCAAATATATAGCAGGTGATTACATTTGGAATTCTACAGTAATAAACTGGCAGACGGAATTCACCTCATCGGAGATGGAACCGGAATCCGAGTCAGAGTCAGAGTTTGAGCGGGCGATCCTTTTGGGCGCCATGCCCGTCTGTAGCAAATACACAAGTTTGATATCGACTTTAAAAAACTCGAAACATAATAATAATCGTAACGCAACACAAGAGCACTGGTACTGATACTGAGAATGTTACACTTACAGGTTGAGCCAAGGCGACGCTCAGGAAACATCCAAGCACGAACACAATCTTCAGCATGGTTGCAGAGATCACCTATTGAAAAGAGAAAAATTAAGACTTCTAAATCATCGACAAAACATAATTTTCTTTTGCTATTAAATAAGAGAATAGAATTACTTCCAAGTCTTCACGAGTTCAGTAGAGGGTCTCAAAGTAGACAATTGAGAGGGTTGTTGTAGTGTTGTGCTGGCAGGGAACTTGTCTTATATACAGTTTCAGGGGCTCATTTACATAAACCACCCTGTTGGGAAATTGCAATTATTAGGAAATCTTCCACCTGGACGTTTTTAAGGTGTGTCTAATATTTGGTGACAGAAACCACAGCTGCACTGTGTAAAATGATGTATATTTATGAAATAGTTCATGTCAGAAATGATACACTATAGTCGCCTGCAGTTATATGGAAACGTTTCATTTCAGTAGTTTAATTATATTCAAAGTAAACATACAGCAGAAGTTGTTGTTGTAGATTCAGTCTCTTTCGTCTCCACCCTTAAGTATTGGCAAATTAGGAAAACACATGTGACAAACAGAATTAAATGGTGTTGTGGTTTATGCAGATAACACGCACCACCCAACTAATGAATTTGTTAGGCCCTTCAGGAAACCCACTGTTCCACTCAAACATGTTAATGCAAGTGTTTCCTAATGTTAAGTCGCTGACATCCTTCCATGGGGCTCCTCAGCAAAACGATGAATAGTTTGATTTAACTTACTTAAATAAATCAATTTGTGAAAGCAGTCTTTCACATGAAATATAACACCGAATACTATCTTACCTCTAATCATATAATTTTGATAGTCATTCAAAAATATTGCCGCAGTATATATATACCAGTTTTCTGAAATGCTGTCCGCTGATGTTAATTTTCTTGAAATCTTTTTCTAATTGCAGTGCAATTCAGGTGAATTTGCTGGAGGAAAATGTGATTATCAAATAAGTAAAAGAAAAGTACTAAGGAACTGGCAATAAAGAAGAAAAAAAAGACAGCCAGAAGAGAATCAAAAATATTTTCTTGGAAAACATCTCTATAAGGGTCCAGGTTGAGTTAAATCAATTCAAATGATGGTCTTATTCAGAGTCAACTCGGGGGCTTTGATCATATAAGTATGTAATAATGTTAAAGTTTTTATTTACAGTTTGTATCGAATTCTTGTGACTCATTGTTTTGTAATGAGCCGATACTATTGACATCGGTCAGAGTGGATGATGAAGACATTAACAAACAATCCAAGAAGTAATTGCTGGTTGGCACATAATCAGGCGTGACTAACAGGTGTTGTTTTGAAACATGTGCGTGTCTCAATATTTGATGTCTGATATAAATATCAATGTATGATGACCCACACGCCCACTTGCAGAGTGCAGGTGAGTAGATGCTATAAGTGGCAAACTGTATGAAATCTGTTTCCAAATCTCATTTGGAGTTCAATGGAACATGATATTTTCTTGCAGATTTTTCAGAGGCAATGCAGTACTTGTGTGTTGTAGCTTTACTGTTGACAGCAGTTGCTGCTCTTGTGAGTATAACTAAAATGATGTATGTGTATATATATTTGGTCTGACTGTGAAAGCATTCATAAAGACTGGTCACTTTTTTCTCGCAGCCAGATTTCTGGAGGCCGCGGCAGGGTCGAAAGTTTCCACCTGCAGATGGTTACAGACTGGATGCAGACTTTAAGGTGACAACATATAGAACAGTATAAACACAGGCTCAGAGCTGCTGCTTCTTTCAAGTTTTCTCACTTGGGTGATCTTTTTGGTTTAGCGTGATGAGGGCGAGCACGGAACGCCAGCCCCAGAAGACAAAGTTGGAGACTCAGAGGGAGGCTGGCCTGGGTGGGACTCTGGCTACCCAGTCTGGGTATGTGATGTGTCAAGTCTTGATTGTGATGACATTTTGAATGGACATGATCCTTACAATCCCTTGTTTTGTTTGGGGCAGCTTCATGAGATGCCCCCTCGGCTTCCCAGACGACCCAGAGGACCTCCGAGAGGCAAGAGGCCTCACATGAGACACCCAGGCGCACGGGTATGTTGACAATTTAATGGAGTGACCCTATGCACTTTTTTTATTGCTTTGTCCTTTTCTATTAACTTGCTTTGCCTCAATGAAATCAAACTGTGTGTCTAATCACTTAAGGTGCTTTACAATTCAACTTTACGTCCTTACGTAAGCTTCACTGCTTCAGGTACATCATTTGCTCCTTAGTATAATACAATATAAACCACAATTACTTCTTTTGTTTCAGAAAAACATGGTGTTTTCCTCGATATTCAAGGTGGGCCAGGCATTGACTCTCAGTATAAATATCATAGCACATTTGATCCAAATCTGAATTTCATGCCTTTCCTGTTCATTTTCAGACTGACAACGTCACATTTCAGGTAAGAGATGGAGAAAACCGATTGTAGTGTTTATTTGTTTGACATGACGTGTCAGTGAATCTTGTGTGTCTTTCATCCCCAGAACGTCACTGATGTTCTACTGACGGAGGTAAACAAGTCACATAAATTTGATGCAACGTTCCATTTTTTTTTCTTTTTCACACATTGAAACTTGAAATGTGATTCCACTAACCTGCGGTGTGACAATCCTGCAGGGGGAGAGTTTATTTCTATTGCCAAAGGTAGGAGACTGCTGATTTAATTTAAATTCCCAGTTATGTTTTTTTTTATCTCACGTAAGGAATCACAAGAAATAAACATGAAACATTAGCAATTAATACTAATGACTGACAATCTGCCCACAGCATGGCGGGAGAGGACCTCCCTATCATAAGGTATCAAAGAATCATCTCTCTACTTGTACTTGATTACAGCGTTAAAGCTCAGACACTCATTTCTTACTGTTTGTTGTAAAGGTAGGAAACTGTGGGCCACCGAAAATGGAGGTATACTAACTGTTTTTTCTCAAAAATAAATTATAAACATTGATGGTTCACTGGTTTGATCTTTGATTTTCGTAATAAAAAAAGACATAATTATTTTTTTTTTTTTCCATCTTCTCCTCTCTGCAGTATCTGAAGCTCTTCTACAAAGCAACAGATCCGGTAATCTCCTTACATTCTCCAAAATGATGTCTCTGTTAACTCTACATCACATCACTTTTTGAAAATAAGTCCTAATAAAAGCAATCTAAATTTGTCTTTCCCCCTTTTGAAGAACAAAGTCTCCATTGAGTACGGGGTTCTGAAACCGGTAAGTACAGACAATTTGATCGGATGTCATCATGTACTTGTATTTGTTTGAACTAACTTTCTTCATCATATTATACTTTAAAGGGCCCATATTATGACCTTTTTCAACAAGTTAAACATGTTTCTGAAGTTGTTTGCTTGAAATAGCTTTTTGGAAAAGATTCTTGCCTACTTTTATTACCCTCTGTCTGTGTCCCTGTCAGAGTGTGCTGTTTCTGCTGCTCATTACATATTCATGAGCTGCTGCTCATTTGTCAACGTCCCCTCATTAACTATTACCATGGTAACGGGGAGAGTGCTCCGCTCTAGTCTCAAACATTGAGACAATGCCCTGGACAACACTAACGACGCTATATTCCAGTTTAGACAGCATTTCCAAACGCATTATTTTCACCAATTCCAAAAACTTACACCCGGCGGCGGATGTGTACTGCTTGACCATCTGCGTACCAGGGTTTGTATGTGGAGCCCCTGCTGATTACTAGAAGCTAGTGCTAGCGGTTAGCGTTAGCTTGTACTAAGTGGCAAAACACTGATCCTTGGTTAGTTTGGCAAAACACTGTATTGGTAGTTTGTGAGGAATTGCAAAATAAAACACCTGGTAAACGATTTGTAAGATCAGAAACGTATTATAGTTTGGATTCTAGGCGAGCTAGCAGCTGTAACTTTTGGTGTGGTGTAGCATTCATATTTGTGTTGATCCCTTCTTCATATGCTCCCTTTTGGTACGCACGGCTATTTAATCACCATTACTCCTTCAGTGGAATATACTTTACATTATTTAATGATTCTAGTGTCATTTTCAGATCATTACCCAGCATTTCATTAACTTTAGATTCGGTTTCAGTGTCTAATTTGAAAATGGTTATGATTTACAAGATGAACCCCAGTGAGCTCGTCGGAGAAGAAAACAATCCAGAAGAAGATTACTGATGATGAGAAGGTGAGCGTGCAGCCAATCGTGTGATGATGATAAAATTCAACTATCTGAACATCAATTTGCTGACTATATTTCTTATTTCACACAGAAAGAAATCTTCAGCTTCAGGCTTGATCCACCAACATTAAATTCTCTTAAATGACACAAAGCTTACATTCCTGCATTCAGGGAAAATCATTCATGTTTGTCATTTTGATTTGTCCTTTGCAACCCAATTTTCTGTGAACCACAATAAAAATATAATGAACAATTTGCTTTTGAAGAGTTCTTTATTAAATGTTTTGTCACAGGAGGAGCAGATTCCTGAAAAAGAAGCAAGACAGTTTAATTTCTATGAGACACTGAAGAGGTAATAAAGGATTGGAGCAGCCAGAATTCACAATTCTGAATTTGATCTCAGAACTTAACATTTTTTTCAGTCCTCTTCCGTAGAAGAATAAATATTGCACAGTGCACATTAATAAGCCAAAAATACAACAAAAAAATGTTTCACCTTGTTGGTTTCCTATGGGGAAATTTAAGGCTCAAACAGGAAGGGGAAGGAGAGGCCCTGGTGAAAAATGAAAGAAACCTTTAAAAGTGTGTGATTATAAAATGTGATTAAAGGTTGAAGATGTATATTATGTAAAGTCACACCTCATCATTTCCAGGACCGTACGCGTCCCCACGGGGATCAGGAGGAATTGTCTGTGTTTCTTTCTGTGTCCCCAATGGCCAAATCTGATATCATTGAGGTCATAAAAGCATATTATTTAAAATACACATTCATCAGACTAAACTGTTAAGTAAGATAAATATAGTGTATTATTATCCCATTTCTCATTTCACAACATAAAAAAGTGATGAATTGCCTCACTTTTTCAGTTTGTACCTTTGGCTGGGACGATTGCTGAAATAGGATGAAATGCACAAAAGTTAGACTATAAAAATAAATCACAGAAGTGTAATTTATATATATATATATATAATCTTGTCCTCATACAAAATCACACAGACCATAAAGCATGTAATAAAATCCTTGAATATGCAATATCAAAACTATTTCTATCTATCTTCTACTCCCTTGACACATGTGGGATATATCGATGCATATCTTTATGGTTTGTCATCAGCTATTTAACACTCAAATTAGACTGGTAATTTCAGCAGTCCACCACAAAGGCTCCGTGTAGACAAAATGATAGACTTGTTGCGTCACAGTCGCCGCATCTGCATGGTCATGACTCAGCCATGCTATTATTTCCAAGTCTTGCCTGTGGTCACCATCGTCTGCTGCGTAAGTTCTCAAATAGAAAAAGGGCTGGCAACAATAGATGTTTTTCAAATTAATTTTGTTACAGATTCTTGTTCATCAGAGAAACTTGGACCATCTTTTCTTTACCTCGTGTCATTACGCATGTCTCACCTGCAGAGGGAGCTCTGGCCTTTGTGTTGCTCTGTCCAGGTTCTGCTGAGCATTGTTGGGCTGCAGCATCACAGTGTTCCTCTGCTGCGGGTACCCATAAGGAGGTAGGAAGTAAGGGAAGCCCTGTGGGTGACGTAGTCCATTTATACCAACAACGCACTTAATGCATGTATTAATATTTTCACACAGATTAGTGTGCTTGACTTCATACTTGCTGTCTGGGAAACTGAGGAAACCCATATGCAGGGTACTGGAACTGTGGATACATCTATAAGAGAATCACAAAATTAATAAATATCACCATATTACTGTGAGGAGCTTTGTAGACGCTCCAATATACTACTATACATAATACTTCTTTGTACCTGCGCAGGGTTTTGGGTTTGCTGAGGGACACTAGGAGAGTTGGGGTCCTGTGGGGGCACGAGCTGCTCCGGATGAACATTGGGGAAAAACATGGGGGTCAGCTGGTTGCCCTGAGTGGGGACCAACATCTGGGGCCCCTGGGGGCCGAATGGACCAGCCACTTGAGGGTTGAAGTTCACAAGCTGTGGATTGAGAAGCACCTCAGGCTGCTGCTGCTGTAGCACATACTGAGGTAATACTGAAGACCCCTGGAGGATTAGAGGAGGTAAGGTTCAGTGGTACTGATGTTTTTTAATCAGAGAAAGACAGATATAAATACCAAAATATATAATAGCAAAATATTACATAAAATAAAAGAGATGAGAAGAAAACAATACAGCATAATTAAATGAACGCTTATTATTATTTCCATGACACTTGAGGACCTACATACAATACTGATGGTTAGCCTAACGCACCCCAGCTCCGAGCCCCACCTGTATCTGTGCTTGTCCAAGAGTTGCAAGAGTGAGTCCGTTCAGTCTCAGAATCTGAACACAGAACATAGAATTAGATTTGAAAATATTCACGAAAGATAAAAAGTGACGATCCAATGGTCAATATACCTCATTGCTGTTGCTTGCAAGAATTCCAATCTGCACCTGTAAATAAGCATTAAGAATAACATTTATCTAAAGCTTGTCCGTTGTATTTTTTATTATATGAGCAGTTGCCAGTTTATTAGGTACATCTATCTTAAACTAATGCACTCCAACTCCAATACTATAATCCTGCAGCAATGTAATACCATTTTATTCCATTTTTGTTGAAATTGTTCGCTAATTTCAACTTCAAATGATTCTCCTTTGATAGACTGCACCATTTTTTGCTTTGGCGTACCTAATAAATTGCCACCTGCGATGTAGTATAACAACATAGAGATGTCACTCACCGGAAGAGCAAAGCTCGTAGTTAAAAGACGGACCAGCAGGAGGGCAGTCTGCAGCTTCATGATGTCCTGTGATGTGTAAAAACATGGCATGTCTCAAAAGATTTTGAAACAAAATTTGGTTCCACTTCCTTAACCGAGACAAGACTGAGGCTCTCGCCAAGTTCACAGAATCCTCTTACCTTTCCTCTGGTACAGTTTTCCCTTTCTGTGTGCCTGACTCCTCACCTTGTCCTCATGCTGTTTAAATTCTCTCCATGTGAGCTGTTATAGGTCACAGCTAACCTGTCCAGACAACGTGTGGTCAGTGTGACAGACATTTCTCACAGCATTACACGTAACAGACACTTACACACATCAGGTAAGTGTGTTATTAGTTGTCAGTCATGTCTCCGAAGCACCATGACACTGGGCTGATATGTTAAAATCTTCGGTATGTAATTAGAGATATTAAGGCCGACACGACCTTCAGCATGTCATGAGAAACAAACAGCATGAGGACAGACTCAAGGAGCTTATAATCAGATATTCGTTCATCGGGCTCAGACTGACATCTCGGGTGTTAAAGGTTTAGTGTGTTGAGATTTCAGCAAAAAAAAGCTGAACGAGCAAACCAGTAATGTGTTTTTGTGAGTCTGCCTGTAGAAGTTTAACTGCATGTTTATTATTTCAAATGTCATAGGTGGAAATACTTTGTTTAATTCAACACAGGAGTTCTTAACTGATGTTTTGCATTGTTTTGTTGTTTTGCTATTTCTATTTCTAAGATATCAGTGCCGATATGAAAACAGTGCAGTAGTTGATTTTATGAACAGTGGATACGTGTGACCACAGGCTTCATTCCATTTGTAAAAGCATCTGGTGTTACTGATAAACATAAGTCTGATACCAGTGTGTGTCTATCATATTTCAACGGCAGGTTTTCTCAAGATGTCTGGCGGTTTTATAATCAGTGTGGTTGTCTGGCTGTGTTGTTGTACACTGAACCTTTTTCTGCAGCTGCCTGCTGACCACAGCAGACCAGGTAAACAGCCTCTGTGGAAGTCTCATCTGGGGTTTTATACTAATTACATGTTGTGCAAGTCAACTTATGAAATCTTTGTTCTTCCTGTTAGGAGTTTCATGTCAAGACAAATGGCTTTTTTTTTCTACTTTCCACGTCTGCATTTTTTCGTTATGTCACAGGTTTCACAAAGAGGACTTGTGACGTGACGTGCAAATGTCCTAAGAATGTTTTTTCAGATTTACAGACCCAAATTACCATGTTGCAAGTAGTGTCGTGTAAATAGGACCTTATTTTTATAGCTCTCACAACAGGAAGAGCCACACCCATGCTGCTGGCTCAGAGTTTTTCCTTTAAGCCTCAGATACTGTAGCATGAAATGTGTAATGTTCAATGTATCCAATAATAGTTTCAGCAAAGATTAAGCAGTTGTATTAAGATATTTATTAGTTATGATGATTCATGAAGATAAGATCATGTATGAGCAGGTAGTAGTAGAGCCCGAAGAAGGATGTCTGACAGTCGAGTGGTCTCATTTTGCTTCCTCCTCCTCCGTCTCCATCCCAGAACTTTCTTCCTCCTCTTCAGCTGCCCTCACCATCATGACGGGTGACTGTGTCCTCCTGCGATGAGCTGCCACTGAACGCTGCAGCCTCGCTCTGCCAAGCAGGTTTCCACCAGAAGGGCCCGGCTGTCGCTGGCTGTTCAGCCCTGCCACCGATATCAGCTGCGGGTCTCCTCCAGCATTTCTCTGCGTCAGAACAGCAAACAGTGTGACCGGCCCACTTGCTGCAGGCTGAATCACCTGTCCCTGTGAATTCACATTGACTCCACCTGACTGGGGAGCTACAATGGGAATCACCTGCTGCAATGGAGCCTGACCTGGTTGGTTTGGCTGGATAAAAAATGACCCACCAACTTGGTATACGTGTGCAACAAGGAGTTCTCCAATGAGAGGAACCCCATTTGGAGCCCCGTTGGCATTGTTGCCAGCTGCTGCTCCATTATGATTAACTCTCGCATTTAGGGGTACCTCAGCACTCCCTGAAGACACACCACCCTCCACCACGAGAGCCAGACACTGAAAGATAACCCACAGCATGCAAAACATGTCTTATCTCTATGTCAGCAGACAGTCGACAGGTGAAGAGCCGCTCCTTACTTTGCTGATATAGAGAGAGGAAGATTCAATCGATAAGAAAGGTCCAATCAGAGTCCAGTGCTTGACCGCAAAACAACAAGTCACTGCATTCATCATGATCATGCTAGCGGGCTATTTTAGCCTCATTTCATCAACAAGGATTATGTGGCAAACCCGGTATTAGTAACTTCTCAGAACCATTGTCGCATTGCTGTGTCACACATTTCACTGTGGCATCAGGATATTATTAAAACATTATTTTAGAGCGTGAACTTATGTGTCCCATAGACATTTGGGGTCAACAGGGATCCACCACATGATGCAATGACTTTATTTCAGGACTGAGCCACATCATGCTTACAACCACCGCTAAAGACAGGGCGCCGTAAAAACGCTACGTCATCATATTGTGAAATGCATTGCTTTCCTTTAATTAGAGAGATCATGAAACAGGGTGCAAAGACAAACATTGCTACAAAAGGTCAGTAACACAGTTTTACATTTAAAAAATAGGCTGTTGAGCCTTGATTTAAAGAGTAATTCTACACTAGATCACTCTAACATTTACAACAGTTCTCTTGAAGTCTGCTTCAGTACACTGTGCAATGCATTTTCTACTAACGAGCTCTTGTAAACTTTTCCCCAGTTTGGAATGCTTTGGAAAACAGATTTAGTATAAAACGTTCTAAACAGGTTCATATTATAATGAAAAAGAACTCTACCAGCTGCATCTAAAATATAGAACAATATCAAAATGTCCAAACGTATCCAGACTTGTAGTAACACCAACGACCACCAGCACTCGCCCCCTGTGGCAGGAGGTGAGATGTTCACTTTTACTTTCCTTATCAGCCAGATGTTCGCTGAAGCTGTACTGTCGGAGCAGCCGCCGAACGCTGCTGCTGTACACGAGGTACAAAATGAAGCTCAGAAGAGCAGGTTGACATCGATGTCCTCTGTGGAAACGAACAGATTGTGGGTATAATATTAATTGACAGATAGAAGTAACGGACAAATTGTCTTTATATTTGCACTGAAGACCAGCTGCAGAATCAACATGTTATTTACAGAATGTATTGCTCAATCAAAACATGGTTTCAGTGGTTACATGGTTAAATATCAGCCTCTCCATGCTGTTATTATGATGAACCAATGAGTATCTCACCATCCTTGATACCAAAACAGGAAGTCCACTCTTTAAAGGACACCTGCTTGTCCTTGTCGGCGTCACACTCCTGGAAGAAGTGGGAGGTGCAGTGCTCCATCGGCACCAGGGGGACCCTGAGTGGAGCCAGCTCGGAGTGGGACAGGAATCTGTGAGAGGAGCATCACGTCAAAAACATGATTAGTATTTGGGTGTTTTGGATGTAACTAAGCACAGCACTTAAAACACTTTAGCACACAGAGCAATCAGATGAACTGACCTGTCAGAAGGGTGCTGGTCCAGCTGAGCAAACTGCCAGTGAACTGGGTAGATGTACATGTTGTAGTTCTTCTCAAAGTCTTGGGCAAGTAGTTCAACAGAGTGATCACCAGCATGAAGACGTCTCTCGCTCTCAGAGATTTTCTTCACCTGCAGAACACGGACGTATAAACGTACAGTTTACACAATTCTTCAATGTGACCCACTGACCGACTGACTCGATGATCACAGCACACAAAATCTGGAGAACTACCACAGCATGTGTTGTATATGGTATACTTACTCTAAAACGCTGCTTAGGGGTGAGGAAGCCGGGGGACATGGAGTCGTGTTCATAGAGCTGCAGCAGTACATTTTTCAGCCAATCCCTCATTCGCAGAGGGAACTGGATCAGCTCAGCGTCCCCACATGGAGGAATTACTGAGGGAAATACAAAGAGAATAGATGAAGGTCAAATGTGTTTTTTCTGCATCGTACAAATATGTTAAAATTGTACAGCAGTGAACTATCACATTTGCATGGCCCAGTGTAGTCCAGATGAAGTCTGTTTGCTCTCTTGGTGCCTTCCAGGTTGCATTTAGTAGCAAAGAGTTCACACGATGTATCGTACGTTTTGTTGTCCGTCCCACAAACCTGCAGAAGATTGACCAACAATCAGCGAAAGGACAGTCAGAAACGGCAGGTTTCAAAAGGACTCCAGTGTAGCTGTCACACAGGCTACTGATACTTACATGATCGAGTTCATTCGCACTGGGATGACATTCAGTTGGATCTTGACACACACAGCTTGGCTTGTTGTACGCGTCGAGTTTACACGTCTTTCCACGTTTGCAGCGGAAGTTGTCACACGGATCTAAAATTACAGACGAATACTGCAATGAATCTGAACTCAATCTGAATGTCAAACAGTGATCTCAGTCGTCTATTTCACACTGGGAACACTTGATCTTTAACCACAACACATCGGCCCCTGCATTCCACTGCCATTTGAGTTTGGACGGTGAAATAAATACAACTTGATCTCCCACATTCACTCCTTAAGCCAGCAGAGCTGTGTTGTGCTAGTGACCGTGAAGCGAAGTGGCGCTATTCATGTGGGAGCTTCAGCAGAATGAACCCATCAGCAGATTCCGCTGTGGGACTGTTGGTATAGTGAATTAGTCAGTATAGTCAATGCGGCAGCTGAGTTAAGCAGACACCAACCAGGAGGGGCTTCTGGGTGAGGAGACGGCCTGGAGCTCGGGTAAAGATCCACTGTGGCTCTTATCTGCACTGGATTCATACCCACCAAAGGGCCCTGGAAAAAATACACAAGAAGCATGTTAATGCAACCTAACGAGACTTCTTCCAATGTTTGAAATTCTACCTGCACAGCTAAAGCAACATGTCACATTTCTCTAATGAAAACATTGAACCTGCAATATCTGATTTTGCCACTTGGGGGCTGCAGAAACAAACTGCAGACAAATATTCAGTAAAAACAGCAGACTGCTGCAGACATAAACAACTGCATCATCAGGTTATAATTACAATGAACCAATCAGATGCAGGTAATCTTTACATACACTTTATATAAGAATACACGTTTGTATTGGTCGTACCCATTTTCCTGACCTTCTCCTCTTGGCCTTCTGGACTGTATTGTCAATGCTACTGGCCTCAGGCTCCTGAGGATCCCTTTGCCTCTGTTCCGGTGTTTCGTCCCTTTGTGGCGAGTGCTTCCTCGTCCTATGGTTCTTCTTTTGTTTCCTTGTCTTTCCCCTGCTGTGATTTCCATTTTCATTCTTACTCTCCTCTTCCTCCTTTCCAGCCAGTTCTGACCCTAATTCAAGGTCAACATCACTCCTTTCTTCCTGAGCGACCGTGTCCTCCTTCTGTTCTTTCTTGTCACTATTCCTGCCCTTACCTTTAGCCTTAGAGTCCTTGCCTTTGTCCTTTTTACCCTTTTGAGGCTTCTCCTGATTGAATTCTTCATCACTATTTGCCGCCTCTGTGTTTTGTACGCCTTGTTCATAGTCATGTGCAATGGGGGATGTCTGAGTGATGTCTTTCTCACTGACTTCCTTCTCTCTAATATTTTCTGGTTTTGAATTCGGCTCCTCGACATCCCTGTGGGGTTTCACCTTCGCTGAAAGCATCTGGACAGGTTGTAAAATGCCACTATCAGCTGCGTAGTCCAGATTGTCTGGAATCTCTGAGTCTGTGCTGCCATCAGTTTCCTGCAGCAGTGACACTTGTTCGTCTCTATCACCCTTTAATCCCACAGACTCTTTCTCCTTTTCATTGGTTGACTTCTCCTCCTCCTTCTCAACCTGATCTTCTCTCTCCAACATTTCAGCATCTTCTGCACTCTTGTTTTTCACCTCATCTTCATCCTCTATCTCCTCTTCATTGCCTTGCATCCTTTCCAGGTTGTCCTTCAACTTCTTCTTCTCCCCACCCTCTTCCTCCCCCTCAATGGTCTCGACAGCCTCACTAGGCTCCTCTTTGCCTTTGCCTGTCTCCACCTCTCTGTCCAGCACTCTTTTTTCTGCCTCTTCCTCCTCTTCTACTTCCTTCTTCAGGAGGTCGACCAGTTCCTCCTCACTCAGCAGGACTGCAGTGCGTTTATTACTCCTTTCTCTCGTTTCAAACTCCCCATTCTCTTTGTTTGAGTTTGCATTGTCCTCAGAGCTCAGTTCCTCATCTTCCTGCTCCTGGCTGCTGGCCTCGAAGGTCACCAAAGTGGGCAGAACGTGTGGCTTGTTGGCCTCCTCTACAATAATGTCCTTCGTCAGGAGAAAATAAACAGATTCATTTCAAGATCTAAATCCTGTGATGCTTTAAATCCAAAATGAATTCAGAACTGTGCTTTACCTTTTCTTTGGCTTTGAGTGAAGACTTGTGCAATCCATGGTGCTTTCCATGAGGTTTACTTTTTACCTGGATATTAGCACAACACGTATTACTGATCATCCATTCAATTAAGAAATGTACTTATTTATTTGTATTTAGAGAAAACATAAGTAACTTTGTCACTCACAGACAGGGCAAATGTTGCTGCCAGTAAGCAAAGGAAAACCAAGCAGGCCCTCATACCTGGAGCATTGAAATGAATAGTTTAAACATTCGGGGGTTAAAAACACATAATAAACAATCAATATATTATCGTCTGACCTATTATCAATCGAACTTGAACTTGGCCGATCTTTCAAAGTTCTAACAGATGAGTGCGTCTGTATGCTGCCAACACATTCATAACAAAGAGCAGAGAGGCAGGACTGGCCTCTGCTGTTGCCACGGTTACAGGCCTCTGAGATGCCCCTCTCTCAAAAGTCACATTCAGAGCTAAAGCAAACAGCAGAAGCTACCAGACTGGAAAAAAGTTGACTGAGTCAACAAACTTCTTTTTGTCTCTGGACGGAAACAAAACAGCCTGTCCAGTGGAACAATGGCTGTCTGGTTCGATACAGTACAGCCGGACCAGGTGTTGGCAGGACGGGCATGTGTGAAGATTAATAACAAGTGATGAATCTGTCAATCTTTTGGGATAGTTACTGTTTGTAGCGGCCAAATCACACTGATCACATATTGCCTTCTAGTCTGGTTTTACTATTATTAATATTACTTAATTACCCATGTTACACAAGGGGCAGAAATAGTATTTCTAACACAAAGAAAAATGAATACTGTCCTTTCGAATACATTTTATAATTATAGGCTGATGCACAGGTGATATTACGCAATATGTTATGATGACTTGACAATCTATTTTATTTTATTTTAAGTTACAATATATAAAGTATATTTACTACTTTTTGATGTGCACAAAAATCAATAAGATAATATAATACGAGCCAACGCCCCCATCAAGCAGGCTGTTGCTGCACAACAATGTTTAAAGCAACAAGTTCAACCGCACACTTAATTAGCATGTCTCACTCACTCATTCATTAATTACATGTCAAAACACTGTTGAAGGTTCTGTGAGCAGAATATTACCTGAGGCTGGTAGTTGCAAGAGAAATGAGAACCCGCACAAATACCAGTGTGCCTGTGCCGAACCTGTGAAGAAGTCCTTTTGTATTCAAGACAGCACTCACACTGTCCACACAAACTGGCATGCCTCACACACACACACACACACACACACACACGCTTTTTTTTCTGGGTCTGTGGGGCCAACTCTTTTTCTAACTTTGGGAAGGTCTTTTTGGATATGAAGTTACAGAGACATCGATATAGTGTGGTTTCAAAATAATCCATGAATATTTTCAATCAAATTTAGTTTTATTACAGAAGAGACACAATCAATTTATAGTTGAGTTGCGTAGTTGAGAAATCTGCCCATCATTGGAATTTTATAAAAAAAAACATATTTGCCAATTTCTGTGTTCAACAAGGCAGATATATAATAAAAGTAACAATGCACTGTGTTTGCATTATTTACTAAATCAAGTCATGTACAAATGTTTGTTGTCTCTCAGAATAAAGGAGATGATGCTAGAGCTTGCTAGAGCTGCTCAGTGTACTAAGACCTTGTTTTTCATTCATACGTTTATCAACGTGTTGTGATTTGATTACCTGTTGCCATTTTTAGGGCCCGAGCGCACCAATGTGAAGGTCCTATTGGATTTATCGTGCAAAGACACCCAAAAAAGGTTTGGGGCCCGTCGCCTAAACCCAACAGGAAGTCCACCATTTCGGTTTAAGGTCGTGATTTTATTGTGTTTTTTACAACTTGCAGGGGTCTTATTTGTACGACCTCCTCCTAAGGATTTCAGTGAATCATCCTTAAACTTGGTCCACTTACAGAAGAGGGTTTGGTGATGTTAAATTTTGGAACGTTTGAGTTTTTGTCACACGGCCTGGACGTTACGCCGCCATCAATATTGATCATTCGCCATAAAAAATCAATCAGTTTTAACTAAGCTCCACTTGGTTGGACCTTCATCAAACCTCATATGTTTGATAAGAGTCCCGACCTGAACACACTTGATTAGAAATATTGATTATCAGTCATAGCGTCACCTAGTGGTGATGCATATTAGAGACCATGGTGACTTTTCATGACACTGGGTGAAAGGGGCGGGGCTAAGATGTGTGCATTCCCCATCGCCCCTTCAATGCAGCCCGCATTTTATCAGATGCAAAATATATATCAGAGGACCAATCTTTAGACTCAACCTTCAAACATGGTTTAACAGCAGAAATAAAACATTTTACTTTGCCACTAGAT
>CAAKHC010005489.1:0-12480 GCA_901007825.1 Macroramphosus scolopax | reverse complement strand
AAAAACATATCATGCAGGAGGATTGTCACGAACAAGAGTTTTATAATACATGTGCAAGAAAATTGACACAGATAAATCATATATTTTTTTAAATGATTTATCAATCGATAATTTCTACTCTCAGATCAGTGATGCTGGATCAGATTTCTTGGTTTTAAAGCTTCTGAAAGGGGTCTGAATGCAGGCTCAACTAAATATCTCACTGAAAAGGTACCGCTTGAGCAAAATCCCTTCAAATGGGGGTCTGCAGGTCAACATGGAGGTCAAGAAAATGAAAAAGTTTGAAAACCCATCTACTAGATGTCCACTCCCATCACTAAAATAAATTGCCTATATAAATCAGATGCCCAGCTGAAAAGGTCTCTAATCATAAAGACATATGTAACTTTAGGGTTTATATGGACACGTTGTTAACTGCGGGTCGGTGTGCCACAAGCATCAATCATCCTCTCCTCACTCCTCCCCTTTCTAAAGCGGGACCTTACCTCAACGGGCTGCTGTGGTTTTCTCCAGACTAGAGAACATCCCTCGTCTAATTGCATGTTTCTTTTGCATAGTTCAAATCAAAGTGAGGTTAAACAAGGAATTCTGTAATCTGACTTTCAGCCGGACCATATATGGATATCCAGGAAGCAATTATGAGGCTCTGGGAGGAAATACAGACGTCTTTATTTGGGTCTCCTACTGTACATTCCCTGTTTCCAATAACACGTCCTGTTTCCAAAAACAGTGTCAGCACTCACTATGTTACACAAATGTGGTTCCAGTCATATAATTTTAGTGTATTTTCAGTGTTATGACCCTCATCGACTCAGTAAGTCTAGACCCACTGCACTCTGAAGACATTTAGTGAGCACGCCAAGTTATTCATTTAAATCAACTTGGGAAGGTGCCAGGTTTAACTCTATTTATTATAAAATATTTAAAGCATTCATTTTCTCAATTCTACTGTATATAACTGAAACTCTTGTGATCCCCTGGTAATTGATAGATAAACAGCAATTAAGCTGAATTTAATGTTAAACTGGTAAGAAATAATAATGAAAAAAAAACAACAACATCCATTTTCACAGGAAACAAGCGTGACCATGTCTGGTCCTTTTTTCCACTCTGAGTGGGTGAGTTTGTTTTCTAAGGGCCACAAACCCTATGGTTTAGTAATCTGAACTATATTTCACTTCAGACTTGGGAGGGGTGGAGGACATGTAGTGACTGAATGAAATAACTGTGTCTGTGTGTTTATGTATCTGTGTGAGGACCAGCTGTAATTGTTGGGGGTGAGGGTATTCTTAGAATGTGAGGACACACAACCTTACCTTCACACACACCTTCAACGGGCAGTGTGAAGGTGGGCAGTTTAGAGGTGGGTCCGGTAAAGGTTGTGGTTAGACGCAACATTGAGATTGTTGAGCTACAGAAATGGGCTCACAAGGACAGAAGTGTCAACATGTGTGTCTGTTTGTGTGTGTGTGTGTCTGTTTGTGGCGTGTACGTGCAATTATCATCCTGGCAGAATGCCTTTGTTTTGAGCCCGCTCTCCGGAACAAATACACCTTATAGCGTGTCGACACCAGAGACAGCCGGAAGGAAGTGATGCAACCAAATCGTAATTGAGCTTCCTTATATACTGTAGAACTTGGAGTTTCCTTCAGCACATCCAACTGCCAGCTTCCATACGCAGATCAGAATAGACTCTGAGTTCTCCTGTTGGCTGCCACATACGCTGAACAAGGACCACTAACGGCTTCTCACACTAAGTCCTCCACTAACGAACAATAAGGTAACTGAGCATTGATTTATTATTTCAGAATAATTTTATTTTTATCCTTCTGTTACAGTAGCTTCTGACTACAAACTTTGTTTTGTCACTTTAGTTATCTTGAGGGTTTTTTTGTTGATCTTAACATGTTTATCTGCCGGTGGAACATTAGACAGATCATGTGTAAAGACACTTTACTGACACTTTGTTTGCACGTTACACAAACTAATTTTTAGATTGTTTTGTGCATACCAGCTTGTCTCTAATTGAATTGAAGTAGTAACAATATCAATTATATTTCAGAATGAAGGTTACCATCGTAATGTTTTGCCTGATCGGGGCAGTTTTCACAAACCCAGTAAGTATGTGTTTTTGGAAATAAAGACATGGAAATCAAAACTTTTTAGTCTCACTGTAAGGGAACAAAAATTAACAAATCTTAGAAATTCTCAAGTGTATAGCAAATGATCATCTCGGTTATACAGAATGATACACCATAAAGAGTGACGCTGTGTACAAGCATTATTGAGGCTGTCTATAATCTCTGTTTCCTCTCCCGCAGATTTCATATAACGTCGTTTTGGATTCAAATGAGCTTGAAACGAACACGGTGAGACTTTTGAGGAATCCATTACTTTCTTCAAACCATATAAACCTCTATTGATTTGTGGTGTGCAGTGCATTAACCCAACAATGTTTTACATTGTTTTTACAATGTTTTCCCTATCAGAAAGCCCTGAAATCTAGTGTGTGACTCATTTATTTGTTCCTTCCCCAGACTGAAAGTCTGTCTGCTTCCCAGTCATCGGAAAGTGCTGCATCAGAGCTGCAGGTATAATAATCAGAAAAAAAATAAGGTGTAAATTATCATATAACAACTTTTGAAGCCTTTTTGCATCACTTGTAATTGCTTATTTTTACTTCAATGGATGTGTATTCTTATTTCTGTTGCAGAGCTCTGAAGAAGATAGCTCAAATCAAGTGAGTTTGTTTTATTAGACAATCTTTCCCCTGACTAGAGGTCATATTGACTGTTTAATAAACTTTTGGGTTTGGTGAGTTTTAATTCAGTTTATGTGTCATGTGTTTTCCAGAGTTCACAGTCTGAATCACTAGAATCTGCTTCAGAGGACAAGGTGAGTTGCAGTTATACTCTTATTTTAACCCTTTGTGTATCCGGTCATTGATGACTGAAAAAGCACTCAATTGATACTTGTATCAATATTTTATTTATAGATAAATGTATGAGCACACAAATGTTATAGATTCAGCCTCCATTTCACTTTTTTGGGCTTCATGTTACTATACTTTTTATAATATAGATTGGAGATTCCAGCAAAAAGTAGTGCATAAATGAAAAAGGAGCTAAGAACCCAAAGCATTGTATTACATTGTCAGTAATTTGCTCATTTAAATATTTACATAACCTCTGATAGTGCAAATAAATAACTGTAATATTTCCTATCATTTATTTTTTTTTCAAACTCAAAGATTGTACGTGCTTATATAAAGAATAATTTTTATAGTCTCAGCACATTTAAAGATTTTTGAAATAAACGTTTGCTTCATTTGATCATTTTAACAGACTTCAGAGGAGAGCAGCAGTCAGTCGGTTGAGGACAATCAGGTAAGACGAAAACCAAATAAAATATATTACGAACCTCTTTGAAACTTCAATATTTGCCGAAAATTTGTGATCATTCTCATCTCCAAATTGCTCACGTTGATCACTCTATTCCCACAGACCGAATCCATGGTTGAAACCAGGGATGACAGCATGGGCAGTGAAGAGAATGTACGAAAGGTGTGACGAAACATTGTGTCCACTCATTTGGGGTAAATTGTCTCCAACATGAGCTGACATTAAAAAAGAGCTAACATAATCTCTTGTTTATCCTCTTCATCAGAGTTGGGTCCAAGAGTTTGCAAGTGACGTCAAATTCCTTAGCGCTGAGGACAAAAACAGCACAGAGGTCAAAGGTGACTCAGAAGAGCTGACTGAGATACAGCCCACTCTCACCTCCACCCTCATGGCTTTCAGACAGAGGGACAACTTCGCTCAGGGTCACGCAAACCTGCAACTGTTGACGAACCCCATCGACAGCAGCGAATCAACCAGTGACAGTGCAGAGACAAGTAACCTGGGTGTCCCAGCTGCCACTAACGACATTAGTGTCAGTACCAGTAGTGTGACCATTGAGACCAGTGACAGCAGTGTGAGTGCCAGTAGTGAGACCAGTGGCACTTCCAGTAGTGGGACCAGTGGCATTTCCAGTAGTGAGACCAGTGACACTTCCAGTAGTGGGGCCAGTGGCACTTCCAGTAGTGAAAACAAGGAGACCAGTGAGACAAGTAAAAGCAGTGAGAGTGCCAGCAGTGAGACCAGTGGCACTTCCAGTAGTGGGGCCAGTGGCACTTCCAGTAGTGAAAACAAAGAGACCAGTGAGACAAGTAAAAGCAGTGAGAGTGCCAGCAGTGAGACCAGTGGCACTTCCAGTAGTGGGACCAGTGGCACTTCCAGTAGTGAAAACAAGGAGACCAGTGAGACAAGTAAAAGCAGTGAGAGTGCCAGCAGTGAAAGTATAGAGACCAGTGATAGTAAGGAAAACAATAAAAGCAGTGAGACCAGCGACAGCATTGAGAATGCCAGTAGTAACAGCACTGAGTCCAACGAGAGCAGTGATAGCAGTGACGCCAGCAAGAGTGCAGAGGACAGTGATGGTGCCAGTAGTCACAGCACAGAGACCAGTAAAACCAGTGACAGCAATGAGAGTGACAGCAGTGATGTCAGCAAGAGTGCAGAGGACAGTGATGAAAGTGTCAGCATTGAGGTGCAAAAGCTGGGCAAAGACTGTGGAATGCAGAGCTGTGAAAGCGAAGAGTATTTCTTCCAGGATATAGGAGATGATGCCCATTACACAGTGGAAAATCTGATGGGGTCAGATGAAGATCGGAGGGAGTTTAGCCTCAGGAGATGATGGTCTCCCACAGTGGACTTGAACACCAATTAATGACCTGCCTGAAGAGTTCAGGCCTTTTGCTTCTGAATGGTGATTTTGGAATCATGTTACCTGCAGCTAACTGTGTATGTGTGATTTTTTTTTTTATTATAATGTGTTGTAACCTAAATTGTGTTTTTATAATAAATAAATATATATAACCACTTTATTTTGTGTATATTTTACATGGTTAGGCAAAGGAAATTGAGCAGATGGAAACTAGCTTGTGGTTCAGCTGCAGATCATTGAACATTAGCTTGTTCCATTGAGCCCCATCGCTCAACGTGGTGATCGTTTTGAGTCAGACTCAAAATGAAGGTAACACGAAACTCTCGCTGTCGCGTTGATAACCACTTATATTACGCTGTGACATCATGGCCGGTTAGCTCAGTTGGTTAGAGCGTGGTGCTAATAACGCCAAGGTCGCGGGTTCGATCCCCGTACTGGCCAATTTCGTTTTGCGCAATGTTTTGTTATGATGGTTCAACAGACAGCCTTTTGCAAAGTGAACCAAGCACCTTCAAGCACCATCAGAAGCTGCCAACAACACCGCGAAGTCATAATCTAGAAAATCCTTTGGATCATTTTTCTAGAATTCAGCAGTTATTTTACTGAAATGACTGTTTGGGAATGCACAACAGTTCCACGTGTATTTAATACTAACTTTGTTTCATACTGTTCAACAGCAAATCCGTCGACTCCTCCAATTTGTGTAGCAGAGTAAGATGTGCTAACTGTGAAGCACTCGTTTCCACACTGACATAATTTTTTATCTTGTGTAAAGGCCACTTCCAACTAATGCTTTTCAATTCTGAAACCACTATCTGCAAAAACAAAGAAAACAAGCTGAACAAGTCATTATATAACTTATAACTTACTTATATTATAGACAACTTCCATAATGGTTGTTGAAAACATTAGTAATGGGTGTAATATTGTCCCTCATAGGAATGCAAGTATTTTTATTTTCTTATCTGTGTTGAAATTCAGCAAAAGTATCTGTACTATCACAGAAGCCTTGTTGTAATTTCAAATAAAAGGGAAAGAACTACTTACAAAACATTTATTTAAATGTCTGAATATGTAAGAACAACTTGTGCAATCTCAGGACATTCTTGCCCAAATATCTGGTATAAAAAAATGATAAACAGCATGACTCACTGCATCTTCAAAGTGACCTTCCTCTCAAACATACTGGTAAATTAACAAGTTTTAACCAAAACTCTAGAGGAACATTTTGTTACCATGACATAATTACAGTTTTACTTTAAACATGGTGACTGTTATAAAACAATGAGTACTAATTAACAAGCAACAAAGACTCTCGTACTGAGCCCAGGAACATCTGAGGTGTTGTGCTGCGTTGGAGGGCACATTCTCAGCCGGGAAAGTGAGACTTCAGATGTTGCTTCAGAGCTGGAATAGTGGGGAACTCTTTGCCACACTCGTGGCAGCGGAGAGGTAGTTTCAACATCTCAGTGGTGCCTTCTTTGATTGTGACCCTTCCATTTGTTTCAAGCATCTGGATGACATCTGTAGAAAGCAAGCATAGTATAATTTTTACCCCAAAGATCATAAGAGCATACACAATTCAAACATTTAAAGTATGTCTTTATTCCACTGGGGACAGCTGCATCTCGTTCAAGTGAAACAGGGTTTTTTTCCCGTCCTGCGCACGATTTTATACCCTACTGGGTTCATTTCAGAAGCTGAACTTTCGTCAGCCTGATTCTTTTTGCTGATTTGTTCATTTTTCCTTGATTGTTGTGCTTCTGTGGTTATTTTTTAAAACAATTCAACAGCCCTGCAAGAGAAATTCAAAAAACAATTAACAAAGAAAACAAAAAATTCTCTCACCTTGAGACTCAATAAAATAGTCTGTAGTGAAAGAATTCCAGTGCTTTTTGTTCTTTAAACAAGGAGAGTCAAAGTCTTGGCTGATCACATGGAGGTGCACATGACTGTAAGAGTATGAGGAAAACATTATTACATTTTTTAGGGTTTCTTATCTAATGTTAGCAGTTTGTACTTCACTTTGTCTTTCACTTGACCCAGCCTGTAACGTTCACCACCAAGGGGCAGCAAAGTGTAATGTTTAATGCATCTAAAACCATACAAGACTGTATTATATGCGGGTGATATAGCTTCAGATAATTTGTTATATTAAAATTGAAAAGATGAAACTAAATAAATACAAATACATAAGAAATGTATGGCGGTTTAGGAGTCGCTTCAAATTTAAGAGAAAATACAAGTTAATTTTAATTTTCGACATGTTTATATTCCAATCACTAACTGCATGAAAGACAGATGAATAATGTCTCTCTGCCCATTACAAAACTATATTTGTTTAAGATAATAGGAATAATGCTAGTAATGTACAGAATGTGCACACATTGGGGTTCAATGTCAATGATAGCACCACAAACTGTTATCACTTACCTCATACTGGGAATGGCATGGTACCCTTTGCGGAAACGTAGCGAGCTAGCTTGTGGGCACTGCTTAACCATCTGGTCAGCAACTTCCTGCATGTGTCTTAACAGACCGCAGTGCTCCTGGCGCAGGGCCTTCAGACTGGGAATGGCCTGCCAAGGGAGGACCAGCCAGTGGTAGCGAGCCTTGGGGTATTTATCTTTGATTACTACAACTTTTTCATCCTTATACACCTAAACAAAACAGAATAAATGTTATTCAAAAGTCAGATTCGGCAAGGAAATTATACAGTTATTATCTAGATTACCATATTTTTTTAAACACCTGCATGTTGGGGTCTTGCATTGAAGTCTTTAGCCCTTGGCTCCAATGTCCAGCACCTCCCTGCAACATAGTTGATTGTACTTGTTTCTGTCTTTATGTTACAACATAATTTCTAGTTATGCCATACAAAAAAAACACCTGGACCAACAACGTTATGCAAACAACATTTAAATATTAGCTAAGCCTTTTCCAGATTAGGTAGAACTTTCTTTTCTTACACTGGTCTCTGTGGCTTCCCCATGGCTGACAGACACAGATACTTTTTCTGCCTGTTTGGCTGCTTTCGGAGCCTCTCTGTGGCTCCCTCTATCCTCTGATGCCGGCTCTCGTGGTCTTTTGGTACATCCAGGGTTCACATTTGTATCCTCCCTGAACTTTATAGTGTATGGGTGCAGTTGATTGACAATATGAAGCTCCTGACCGGGCTTCATTTTCACTTCATTCCCTTTACCCACCACCGCAGAGTCTACTGACGTGGGGTTAAAGCCCAGCTTCAGAATAAAGATGGGAAAATGGTCAATAGCAATAGATGTTCAAAACAGCACAGTGAATTACAAGCGTTTAGTAGCTCATGCCTTCTGAAGTTTACAACAACCAAATTAAAAGTATTTTTCATTTTAAACTCTCACCTGTTTAACTTGGACATAACCTTTGTTGCATTCTGCTTTCAATTCAACTGGTTAAGAGGGGATAACATTTGCACAGGTTAAAGTTTGTTTTAAAATACATTTCCATTTTAAAACCATACACAAATGTTGGGAACTAAAAGTTAGAATACCACAAAAAATGTGACAATAGTGTAAACAAAACAAAATGCAATGGGGATTATTGATTTGAGAAGTTCAAAGACAGAAGGTTTTTAAAGCCTTCTCCATACCATAATATCAGATAGTTCTGGAATGTTCACAAATCAGATCAGACAGAGAAACGTGTATTTATGTAACCTACATCGTGCTGACCTAACAATCATTAATGACGTAATAATTGATTTCTTAATCTGTCACATTAAGCCGTGAAGAACAAAATGTTCTTTGCAGGTTTACAGTTTGCTTCATCCCAAATTTGATAACATTTATTAAACATAATTCATGTGTGTGATGCTTCTCATGTCGATACTATTAAGTTAGATGTATAGTGCGCGCTTGCTTCTCAACTTGCTAGCGCAGTATTACCTTGCAGCCGGGAGCATTTTTTGTCTTTAATAGTCGTTTCTGGACCTCGACCAAGGACAACTGCCTGAAGGTGAGGCAGCTGAATTGGTTTATGAATTCCTTCCTTACTGACAAGCCAACAAATAGGCATTTTACCATCTTACGTAGCCTTTTAGACAGAGTTACGGAACATTTGTAGCCAACCCACGCTCCTTTTGTTGACTCGTCGGCGTCGCGGCTCAGGAAAATGACGTCACTAGATCGCGTTTTTACATGTTACCGAGTCAGAAGATTCTAGAAGAGTCGCCAGCTCAAGTCTCCACTCGACTTTTAAGGTTTTAAGTTGTTGTCTTTACTAAGGTTAGAAAATAATATTACAATTGTACGTGTATTGTTTATACCAGGGTCACAGATCAATTATTGGTCCACCGTCAGAGAAATAGTTAGCCAGTGGTAACTTAGCCTAGCTAGCACTAATCATGCTATCAGTAGTCTGGCTAACGTATCCTGGGCCTATGAGACGTTGTTATTGTTTTTAACGGTAAATAACGTTACAGAAAGAAGGAAAGGAAAGCAACATTGTTATGTTTTGATCAAGAGCATGGCCACTAACTTAGTAGTTGCCGGCTTACAAATATCGACTCGTGTAACTAAAAATGAACCATGCGGCTCCCGGTTACAAGTTAGATCTGATTTTTTGTGAGTTAACATGACACGTTTTTATCCTGCCTACACTGCTTACAAAAGTACTCGTGCTGTTCAAAAGTAGTAACATCATGATAGTTACATCTCACGGAACTGAATCACGTGACCTGCTTTTCTTGTTGATCACTCTGAATTTGACCAAGAACATTTGTTACAAAATAATGGCCTTGTATGTAAATGAGAAAAAAGCAATGCTGATGCCCTGAAGATGTTAGTGATCTGACCTTGTTGCGAGCATACAACAACCGTCATTAGTTTTCGTCTAATAACGGTATGATATTTAGCACCCCATGATTTAAGAGTAGTGGCAGCAGTTGGAGCATATATACAAGATATAATGTGAAAAGAGTAGAAGATACGTTTTCTTTAAGTGTCTGAAGAGCTGTACCATGACGTGTATGCACTTCATACTGCACAATACAATACAATATTTATAGTCACGGTTATTCTGTAAAATTTTACACGGGTGACATTGTTTTTGGAGGAGTTGTAACGCCTCAGTGGAGCTCAACTGTCAGATACTGATTGTGTTTTTCTTTGAACTTTTCCAAGTTTATCACTAAGGCAATCATGGTGAAGGAAACAGGTTTCTACGACATATTGGGTGTGAAACCTAATGCCACTCCAGATGAGCTGAAACGGGCCTATCGCAAGCTTGCCTTAAAATATCACCCTGACAAAAATCCTACAGAAGGAGAGAAGGTAAGAACCTTTAATTATCTGTATTAAGTATCCACTAACTTAAATATTCACAGATGTAGTTCATTTTGGAAATTCCTTTAGAAATTAAAGTGATTTTATGTGTTAATACAGACAACACGTTTGTGTGAAACATATTTCAAAAGGATATTAAACATGCATAAATTAAATAATTTAATGGATCATCTGAAACAGGTTATGAATTCGTATGTACAGTGTAAAAGTAACATTTCAGTCATCATTGGACCTCGGTAACTGTTTTGCTCTCTGTGAGAAGCCATTTATTTCCAGAAATGTTTTCTGTCCCCTCTCCTCAAAGAAATATAATTTTTCTTTTTCTTTTGTAGTTCAAGCAAATCTCACAGGCGTATGAGGTGTTGTCAGATGCCCAGAAGAGAGAGCTTTATGACCGTGGAGGTGAAAAAGCCATAAAGGAAGGAGGAACTGGTGGCGGCGGTGGTGGAGGAGGAAGCTTTGCATCACCCATGGACATTTTTGACTTGTTTTTTGGAGGTGGTAGTCGGATGCACAGGGAGAGAAAAGGTACAGATATATTCAGAGAGTTCATCAGTTATATGAAATGATGGCTTTTGTAAGGTTCTCTGATTGAGAGTATCATAAAGAAAAACTATTATTTTTGCTGATCACAAGTTTGCTGGTCATAGCTTTTGAGTCGATACTGTAGAATTTGCTAAAGTGGTTGTTCTAATATGTTCTCTTTCAATTATGAAAACAAATGGATATTAAGATTTTAAGGAACACAACTTCATTAATATATTGTATTACTAAAATATGTGACTTGTCCTAAATTGTAATGTTTTATTTCTACCACTACAGGAAAGAATATTGTGCATCAGATTTCAGTAACACTGGACGATCTTTATAATGGAGCTACAAGAAAACTTTCTGTCCAGAAGAATAGTATTTGTGACAGATGTGAAGGTACGTGTTTGGCTGTACGACTACTTGCTTTGGGTCCCTTTTTATTGCTCCTGTTTGTGTTTGTCACTGAACTCGTTTGGTAATCGAAGCAGGCCTTTCAACACAAGCAGATCCAAGCAGGCAATGAAAAGGCTCTTTGTCCTTTTAGCAAAGGACATTCGTTTTGTAAACTTAATCCATTCTTGGCTAAGCTGGTTATTTAATTAGTCTTTTCTTGAAACCGGAAAAGACTAACTTTGTTGTCCAGATTGACAGTTTATTTGGTTTTCCATTGATAGGTCGTGGCAGTCGAAAAGGAGCTGCACAGACGTGCATGTCGTGCCATGGCACAGGAATGCAGGTCCGTGTGCACCAACTAGCACTAGGAATGGTCCAGCAAGTGTCCACAGTGTGCCACAGCTGTCAGGGCCAAGGACAGAGAATTAGTCAGAAGGACCGCTGCAAAGCATGCGTGGGTCGGAAGATCCTGCGACAGAAGAAGATATTGGAGGTCCATATTGACAAAGGTGAGATTTATTTCCAATTGCTTGAAAATCAAACAAAAAAAGCCTATTATAGCACATTAATCATCTTGACTTAATCGCCCAGGAATGAAAGATGGCCAGAAGATAGTCTTTCACGGAGAGGGAGATCAGGAGCCAGGACTTGAGCCAGGTGACATCATAATCGTCCTGGACCTGAGAGAACATACACGTTTTACCAGGTAACAGTTCTTTTACTTTCTATTTTCTTACTGATTTATTCAATGTGTATATATTTCCTCTAAAAGTGCAATATACTGTGAAAGGTGACGGCGTTTTAGTCTCGCACGACTTCCTTCCAGTAGAGGCAGATGAGCCACCCTCCATGCAGCAGCTTCTGGAGTAGGTGGCTGGAAACACTTGCACTCTGTGAGGGTTGACTGGGTTCAAGGCCGGGATATCCAAACTGTGGAAAGTTAACAATACAAGCTCGGGAGCTAAGACTGAGAGCAATCAGAACATGAGTCCGTGTGGCAATCAGTATCAACTCAAAGGTTTATTGCATACAGCAAGCAGTTATATTCACAGGACAGGTGTGGTTAATCGTGAGTCATGTAAACAGAAGTGTATCGTTTTTTTCTGGGTACAGATTGTTAGAGAAATGCAGCTGGTCTGGTAGCCTTGGGCATTTGTGATTATGATACAATGACTTACTGTTGATGAATTACATTTGTGTGGTGTACTCTGTTCTGTCTTTTGAGACATTATCTGTTAGGAAGTTCTGTTCCTGTGAAGTTGATAAGCAGGTAACCCTTATATGGTCATGCAAGCATACAAAATATAATCAGCAGGTAACCCTTATATGGTCATGCAAGCATACAAAATGTAATCAGCAGGTAACCCTTATATGGTCATGCAAGCATACAAAATATGATCATTACAGTCCCTTTCTTACAGTGTGCTTTGTATCCACACGTGTTTAATTCCAACTTGACACTCGGTCC
>CAAKHC010005487.1:39341-52957 GCA_901007825.1 Macroramphosus scolopax | reverse complement strand
AAATCATACATTTAAGTGAACTATCTGTGATTTCAGAAGTCATGACCATGGATGAATATTTCAGTCAGAGTAAGGTGACACATCGCCAGTATTTGTGACATAGAATAGAATATTCCATTGGAAACTTGTAAAATCTGCACACACACAGACAGAATTGGACTACTGCTATTAATATCAAAGTAATATCTGAGTTGACCACGTGGCTGTGGAAACTTCTACGTACATGTGCATGATTTGTTTGTTTTTTTTTCTTCCTCACTGTGGACTGATTATCTTTTTTACTGATGTTGTGCACAAACGGGCGGTTTGAGGTGTCAGGATCGGGGATTTAGTGCAGGATTGGGCTGAGTCGGTTGTTTTAAGGTAGTAAAGTGTAGTGAGGTGTAGTGTATCATAGCGTCGTGTAGTGCAGTGCAGTATAATGTCGTGTAGTGCAGTGCAATACAATGTATGAGTTTACTGCCTTGTAGTGCAGTGCAGTTCAAGGAAGTATTTTCTGGTGTAGTACAGTGCGGTGTACTGTAGCTTCCTGCAGTACAGTGCGGTGTACTGTAGCCGGTGTACTGTAGCGTAGTATTCTCCATTGCCTCAGAGATTCTCCTTTTTTCCCACTACTGGTAAACTACGTTTCCCCTCCCATCCATCAAACACATGAACAAAGACACACTTCCTGCACTCTCATTATAGACCTCCACTGACCTCATATGAAGATAGGATTCTGTTGAAGGAAACTCCACCCACGCATGGAAATGAGTCCGTTTTGGCCTGCCTGCGCTCACATACACACCCCTTTTGCTCGCTCGTGACCCGACAATACTCAGGTCTAATATTAGTGCTATCTCAGAGAACCAGACGGACTGGAGAGCCCTGTAGCATGGCACTATCATCCTTTTTTTTTTCTTGTCATTACTGGCACAAGGCCTCCTCAACACGGATAGAAGCAATGAAGGAGAACCCCCGAAAAATGATCAATGTGCACTGGCAGCACCGGTGGATGCTGCGTCTGCTGCCTTCCTGTTGCTGGAGTGCAGCTCCCATCCTGCTCCCTCACCTGTTACCTCTCCAGAAATATAGTATAAACCTTCTACATTTGTACAGCAGGTATTACCAGTCTAATAACTGCAGAGGCCCTGCTCTTCTTAAACCCCTAAAAAAGGATTCATGACGCCCATTGTTGGTGGAGTTTGTAACGATGCTCCTGATTAATGAGTTGTCAGGAGGTGCTGGTCCTCTCCTCACCACGCCGTTGTTCAGCACATTAAAGGAGCCTTCATGAAGATGACTGTTTTTTTTTTTTTTGGGGAGAAAAAGATGAAAAGTTGGAGACATTTGGCTAATGAAGTCTCAGGCTTATAGCCCCTCTCGTGACAGAATAATTACAGCGAATGCTTCCAGCGAACACTTCAAAGGGACACTTCCTCCATGTGCCAACACTGTGCAACGCATCTCACCCATCAGGATGGAGTGACCTAAATCAAGTTTGCAATGCTCCCCCACCCACGGAGTCGCCGGACCTCTGCAGAGTCAACTGCAATAGTATCGCAAGGGCACTGAATGCATCTGACAAAGAGAAGAACACCGAGGCTGCTTTATTTACGTATTATTGTTTCCTTTCCTGCAACAATAGTGACGAAGGATGGCGATGAATTATCAGTCGTGCACCGATACAGTGATGGAGATCGTCTGCTTGCATCTTACTCACCATCAGTGGAGTTGACCTGCTCCTTAATGGGACGTGTAAAGGTTTATCTTATCTTAATGCACCAGTTTAAGGGAGGAATCGGGGCTCTGCACTCCTTTCGTCCTTTCTGGTAATGAGATTTTTGCAGATGTACTGAAGCCAGATCTTTACATGCTAGTATTAAAGACACACTCTTGGAATGTGTCTGTTGTTTGTAGTTCCCTCCATGTTGGAGGAACAGGGGGGCGACAGTCAGGCTGGTGTTGCTTACAATTGGCCCGCTTTAAATTCAGAGAAACACTTGCAAATTTAATTGACTCTTGCTGCATAATTCATCTCCTGCTATCCCTCAATGATCTCAGTAGGTAATAAGTAAGTTCCGAATGCTCCCAAAATGCTGTTTCATCCAATAGTGCATGAAAAAGGGGATCTAGAGGAGAATGGAACACACTCGCTGGGCTATTCTTCTTGTGAATCCAGTAAATATATTCTTCGGGAGGAAGTCGGGGATGATGAATTAGCTTCTGGGGGACAAGATAAACCATATCGCCACAATGCGAGGCGCTTATATGGCCCTCTGTTCACGTCTTGAGGAAAAGAAAATTGTTTTGAAATAAGGACGGGGGGGGGGGACACGCCGTGAGGAGGAACTGTAGATCTGCAGGAGTTAAACCGCAGTAAAACAATATTTTGCAAACGTTTTATTTCCGAGCCAGCGTGTGAGGCCGTTTTTGATAATTGCTTGAACTTTCAGAACACGACACGAAGCCGCATGCAGCGGCGGGCAGACCTGCACGGGGGCCGGCTGGAAATCTGGGGCGGCATGTTGAGAAAAAGAAATAACACTCGGATGTGTTTGAATGGCCCCGGCGAACATATTTCAGATTTTAGCGATGAACAAAGCAAAGCCATGCTCGACGGCGGATTGTTAACAAAGAAGCACTGAAGGCTTTTTCTCAGTCTGCGCTGCAAATGATTCCTGGAAGGACGTGTGGCACAGGGAACAGATGGAGGGAGGCCACTTGAACACAGCGTAATGAAGCGATTCACTTTTTATAGTGCGGAAGAACTCAGTGAGGTCTTATTTATCTTGGTGACTCACACCTGTTAAAAAGCAGTTATTTCATTGACTGATAAATACTGGAATATTTAGAAGAAGATGATATCCTTTTTTTTTTTCTTACCAGGATCATCTGGAAACCTCTCAAGGATTCTCTTTTGCATCATGAGCGTAAATAACATTTGCAAAGGAGGGCAACCTCCATATGTCGAACAGACAGCGAGCATACGTAGAGCCATCAATGCACATCAAAAGAGGCTGCAACATCTGCGGTAGAACATGTGGTACATACCAGACAACACATATTGCATTACTAACTTTTGAATTAGCATGAACTGAGGGACTTGGTGGCGAAGACACAACAACTCACAATAAATAAATCGGATATCAGGTGGAGCCGACTGTTAGAGAGAACTGTTGTAATAACGACGCACGCTACTGAATCTATTTTCCAAATCACCGCTCCACCTGAGGATCGGCTCTTCTGAGAGTTTTTACATTACTGACCATCACTCTGTGTTAGACTCTCCTCGCCCCGTCTTTTCCATCATCGTGCCTTTCTGTCACACGCGGCGCTCTAAGTGCCCTCTTTCACTCTGACCCTCAATTACCCGGCCCAATCATCTCAGACAGGTGTTGAGGTACAGTAATAAACCCTTGGCTGCCGCTGCCGAGGCAGCCTCTCTTTTAAAGCACCTCTGAGAGCTCTGAAATGACTGAACTCGATGTTGATCAGCCTCTGTGACCACAGTTGACTCATGGCTGCTGGCTGTTAGTGTGCAGTGAAAAAAAAAAAAGGAATTTACAAAACTGCTTATTGACCTATATGGAGCATATAAACTATATTAAACCTGCTATTTGCTGCTTCTTTAGACTACACACACCCCGTATTCTAAAATATTATTGAAAGCTGCTGAGGTTTTATTGTCTCACATGCAGAGAAGAATATTTTCATCATCATAGTTTTTAGTAGCTTCATTCACACTAAAGAAGAGGATAAAGTTTTGCTGGATCTCCCCACCATTGTGTGTGTATATTCTTGTCCTATACATTATGTTTAACTGCGTTGCAAATTGAGTCTTTTTAGTCACAAGCATACGCCATCACCGCATCATAAACTCCGCGGAGTGATAGCGCCATAAAGTCAACGTGATATACAGGAGCAGAGCTGCAGAAGTTCATCACCGCCTCAAGCTGCATATCCAGAGTTTGGCATTTGAAACCGAAAACAAACGGAGGTCTGTTTCGGCTGTTTAACGAATTCAGACGCTGCACCCGTTGATTCCATTACATACCGGTGTGATTCCATCAGACGTGCATTTCAGAAGAAAACATCCCCAGTCGGTTTCCGCCAGGAGCCGAGTCAAGCTGCACGGAGCAGATGGAGCCGGGCAGGCAGTCAGACACGGGGACGGCGGTGGTCAGTGGTCAGTTATCTACCTGAAACACCCTGTGCAATGGTAATCCTGCTAACAGGCAACCGTATATAGATAACATTTATGAGGATGAATGAAACAGGTCATTGCAGGAGCGACAGTATTAACGTTCGAGGCTACCACACACAGAAAGAAGGAAGCGGTGTAGCCTCCTCACGCGTCGGTATGAAGGAACATTTGCATCCATTGTTAGTTGACCACCCAGCCTGCGTGCACGCCGTCGGTGGTGCAGTTTGGTGGCTCGTCCAACAGGACAGGACGTGTGTTTCTATGTGAACGTTCCATAAACAGGAGACTTTTAGCAGAAATACAAAAGAAACGTGGTGTGTTGTTCCGCGTCTGTGGCGCTTTGTGCGGCGGAGCAGCTGCTGTCTGACTCAGTGTGACATTTCTTTGCCAGTGAAAGAACAGAACCGTATTGCTTTATGCGAGATTTGATTTGCTTTATGAAATCCATCTACACGTATGAACAAAAGGGGATTCACCAACGCATGCGAGGAACCAAAGAATTTGGATTTTGATTTCAACCTCTTGCTTTATTCTTTCTTTTTTTTCGTCTGCTGGAGCGATCAGACAGGATGAGTTGATCACAGAGCGGGAAACAATGCTACTTTATTTCAGATACCTGCACCTGATGTGTTTGTTAAACCCTTTGTTCTAAAGCAATCTGCTCTCCGTATTCAATCCTTCACTCCGTCACCACACATTCTCTGACTGGTGGACACTTGTGGTTCATTGTCGCTACATTGTGACCTGGAAAGATTCGGCTGACCTTCGGGGTCGGATTCATTTGATGATGTGATGTAAATTAATTCACTAAAACTGGGTGCATAGACGCTCTAATAGAAGCTGTGAGAGGTGTGAAGGACCAACACTCTTCCTCCTCATCTCAACTCTGGATCGTCACACGTTTGCCTTCCCAATAAAATCGGTCCTATTTCCAGCTCCGTCCGAAGCAGGACCACATACTGTCTGTGCAGCAGCTTTGTGGAGGAAGATCATATTTATTCACCGGTTCCCGTATGTACAAGCTTTTCGGTGAGGCTCTATCCTGATTGATCCAGATTGATGAAAGCTCTGTGAGTCCCATGTTGAAGAGGTAAGCTGCAGACAAATCTGGTGTTTGATTTCAGTAAAAGGTATTTATTTAGGAGAATATTCAGGTTGGCCGCTCCCCTGTTGGAGCCATCATCTTGATTGGTGCCTCTTTTAAGCCTAAACTGATATTTTAATGTGAAAGGGTTGCTACCCCCGATGTTGACTTTCCCTTTGGCTGATTTATCACCTGACGGTCTGCTTTGCATGGACACATCCTCCAATCTGTCCAACTTATCTTGATTCTCCTTTTAGACGTAAACTCATCCTGTTGTCAGCCGCCTGCTTCCAACTCTGACTTTCAAACTGCCAGTAATTGTGTTTAAGAATGTTCTGTGAACCTGAACCAACTGAATTTTTCATGGATTACCTGATTTTGTCTCTCCCTTCAGCGGCGGTAAGACCTGTGTGGGTTTATTCGTGGTTTACACGCCACTTCTTGCGTGCAGCCCGGCGGGCCTGCAGGGGGGGTCGGTCACCTGATTCACCTTGTAGATTCACCCTGTGTGTTTGCAGAGCAGGTTTGCAGCGTCGGTGATCAGTCTGCACGTGTCGCAGTGGTTCCTGCTCCTGTGTTCTCATGCATATTGTCTATATCGATGCAAATATATGCACTGCTTTAAATGGCAAATATTGCTTGTGTTGACGTCTCTTGGGGATCACAAACTGCACCTCTTGCTTGCTTTCGTCTGGTCCGAACTGGCTTCTGGCCCTCGTGTATCACCAATCTAACAGAGGATGGGGTTGACACCTTTCCCAATGAGGGGTGTCACCATCCCTCCTTCTGGGAATAGTCTTCTCTAATGGGGGAAGGCTCCTGTGGGGGTTGCCATGGAGTGAGGAAGTGTGTCCATCTGATTAATAGGCGAGTACCTGAAGCCAGTTCAGGAACCCTCTGTAGACAAAGAAATCTATATATGTATCAACACAAATGAGATTTGTATTTAGAATATTAAGATTAAGATTACCATGTGGACCAACAAGTATTCTGTATTTCGGTCAGATCAGGCCTGTGAATTACATTTGACAGATTATTTTATTATTAATTCCCTTGTTGAAGTTTTTCTTCTGCGTTTGAGAAACATCTTACAACTCCACTAGTAAAAGTCATCATATCACACAGGAAACAGGTTGGGTAATGCAAGGATTAGAGGATTCATTCGTCCAATTCCATTTGAGTAGTCAGACAATAAGCGCAGTCCAGGTACGTGTGTGTGTGTGTGTGTGTGTGTGTGTGTGTGTGTGTGTGTGTGTGTGTGCTGTCAGAACGGTTGATTTCGATGAAGGCGATGGGACTCATGAACAGGCAGTTAATTAACTCTAATGTTAACCCGTTCGTGTCGATACGAGACACACTCGGCTTTCGACGTCAATATATAGATGGAGACAACACACGGGGAGGCGGTGATGGAAGGGTCAAACCAACATCAGGGGACTGATTCCCATTTGGAATCTTGACTTCAATCTGGAGTCAAGACCTTCATGACCCGAGCGCTTTCTGATGCCATTTTTAATAATGATATCGATGTGTTGTTGCAACGTTGGTGGGACGTCAGGAATCGGACATGCACCACTCAGAAGCATCATATTGACATGAAGGCCTTTTAAATCGGAGTTAATTAACAAGCCTGCTGCATCTCCAAAGGTTGCCGTGTTTGACGCTGAGGGGCGCCGTGACGCCGCCGAGCTGTTTTTGACGACCTGAGATGAGAACAGGCTCAATCAGCACGACGGTCGGAGAATCAGAAATCATCTTATTAATTCTGAACAAAACAATTTTTTCCCCCGACATGCGAGACTTTGTGCTGCTGATACAACCATTTCAACTCCAGAGTGCCCGAAAGGAAATAATTAACAAAAAAAAAAGGTTCATGTTCAGCAAATCTCAGAGTAACAATACAGTTTCTCTACGATCCGGCTGCAATTATAAAGCGAAGCCGGATCTACACGTTCTACAAATCTTGTATTATTTCTTTTTATTTCAAAACGCAGAGGCTTAATTGCTGAATGTTTCTTTTTTTTTCGGGGGGGGATGGATAATTTACAGACTACATGAAAGCTGAGTGTTTTCATTTCACAATAGATTTTTTTTGTTGAGAGCAGAATATGCTGATTGAAGGTGTTAAAATGTCAAGTATGGAGGGGGCCTGGATCCTGGTCGTCAGCAAACCAGTGTGATTCTGGCTGAAGTGCTCTGTATTCATCAAACACTCAACGTCGGGCTGTTGATGACGGAGGCATCGAGGTTAATTCTGAGGTAGCAATCAATGAAACACTTTTACGGGATAACTTTCCAGGCAGGAGGTGAACATACGTGTATTTTTTTTCCGAATAGGCACTAGAATCGCACTGGAATTTAAATATCCATCGACACACGAGGATCAAAAGCGCCGGGCCTTTGTTCAGTCGTCTGTGTGGGTTCATCTCATTCATTCCCATCAACACAAAGAGAATCATCCACTGGGTTGAGAACGTAAAGCTCATGTTGTTTCACCACATCTAAGAGGCTTCTTCAGTTCCTCTCCCCCTCTCTCGCCTTTTTCTCCCTCGGAGCTGAATAATCCTCTTTGATGAGCTGCGACACGTCTGCAATGCTGCAGCCTCATTCCGCTGGATATCCCGGCTCGTCTGGATGTAGCATAAAGCTAATTTACAACACCTGTCCACAGGAGGCCTAAAAACAATTACAGAACCCTGAGCAATTAATTAAGGATTTATGAATGAAAAGTAGTATAATGGAAAGCTGTAAAGACAAACAAAGATCTATTAGCGGCTATGAATAATAAATCTAAGCTTTTGTTAATCCCGCCCGGGGTGTCGAACCAGTGAGACGTAAAGCATCTGGAAATGTCCAGAGATTTATATAAAAAGTGATTACTAAAGTGATTCTGTGGGTAAAGTTTCTGCATTTCTTCATGCACTGCTAGTGACACGACCTTCGTTTGAATACTACCTGCACGCATGAAGGAACGCAGTAGTCGCAGTAATGCAGTTATATACTGTGCACAACTTCAGATTAGTGTAGAATGTATATGAATGCCAACAACTGCCTGCAGTTATTGTCCATTGGCTCAATCTGGCAGAAAAAACAATTAGGATAAAATCTGGAAATGCTATTTAATGGCGGCCTGGAACTTTGTTGCAGTCCATCATCTCATGAGCTCTTCCTTCTTGTGCTCTTCCGTTCCAGGTGGTGGGTCAGATCGATAAACTAACGTCAGACTTTGACTTTGACCAGGAGCCAGATGACTGGACGGTGGCCACGGCCAGCAGCACTTCCAGCAGCGAGCGGGGTTTGGGAGAAGCGTTCAGACTGGACTTCCTCAATGCGGATGTACTCTCCGATAGCTGGGAGTTTTGCAGCTATCTCGAGGCCACTGGTGCCTCCGCCCGCTTGCCTGGTGAGCAGCCAGGGGATCCGCGACCGGAGCTTGGCCGTGGGACGATTCCCACCCAGACGCAGACCCCCACACCGCCCCCTACCACTGCCTCGGTCTACTCCCAGATGAATGGCGGCCTGCCGATCCCCAACGGGCCGCGCATTATTACTCCAGATTCCTCCAGCGAGGAGGCCAGCAGCTCAACGCACAGCCACAAGACTTCCCGTACATCTGGCACAAGAGAGAGAGTCCGCTTCAGTGACAAAATCCTGTACCATGCGTTGTGCTGTGATGATGATGAGGAGGACGAGGAGCAGGAGGGGTCACAGGAGGACAAGAGCGGTTGTGCTACACCAGACAGCGACAGCGAGCCGACTCTCCTGGCCGGCTCGTTCACCCCCAAACGTTCTTCCTCCGAGCACTCGCTCCTCCATAACTGTCTCGACCCTTCGTACGTCTCTTTGCCAGTAAAGGGGACAACAGGTGCTCACACGCTACCCAGGAAGGGTCTCCTAAACCCCGGCTGCCGCAAAAAACTTTTACGAAATAGCAGCACACAAACTGTCTCGGACAAGAGCACCCAAACTGTACTGCCCTATATTCCAACCAAACAGAAAACAAAGGACCACTGAGGAAGTTTATCATAAATTCTCATGAAAAGGACTGTGCATTATTTATTATTAAATACATAGCTCATAGATTAATACACAAATAAATTAATTACTAAATAAATAAATGATATATGGGAAATCACTCGACTACCTAAAGTCATTCCGAGGCTCAGGGAAAACGCGATGATAAGACGCGAGGCTGATTTTGTACGTCAGTGAAAGATGTTGGATGGAGTTACTGGTGGACCAAAAGGTTAGTGCCTGTTTGAAAGACACAGTGGCAATAGATTAATGTTTTCGTATTATGAAGTTAATGTAGAATAATGACACCATCAGCATTCAGATTAAGAGGCTCGCTTTTAATTCAAATCTATCTGCCACAAGGAAATGCTCGATTTACGGCATGTTCCTGAACGCAACATTGCTTCCCTTAGCTGCCACTAGCAGGAGACTGTCCTCCAAAAAAACAACAACTGGATGAGTTGTAAATGCAAAGAAAATACTTGACTTTTATGTGACAGATGGCATCTAGTCACTGGAAATAGCGGATCAGATGGCGTCAATATGTAGCCTGAAAGAAAAATCTGGTGTTACTCTACCAAAGGGACGAGTTCACGGACAGCTGGGACGCCGTGAACCCGCTCTGTTAACTATTTTCTGGGGTCCGCTTGGAGGTCGTCCTCCTTACACGGGCAGTAGATAACGTCTACATAGAAGGTCTGTGTTGATTGATGTTTTAAATCTCTGGCGTCCACACTCGAGCCGACGGATCGTGATGCGATTAGTTTCAAACTGCAGCCTGCTGGCAGAAATCGCACCTTTAAAACAGCTTTGCTGGTAAGTTTAGATGATAATCAGGCACTAATGCGTGTGTTCCAACACATGGGCAGTTTGTGCTCGGAACACACTACATGTCTGTAATGATAAAACATGTGTGAGACTCCAGCAGACTCTAACATGCTTACGAATGCATTAGGTGTAACAGGAGATTAAAGAGGCAGGTGAAGGAGTTGGGAGGTCATTGTTTGATCCCTTAACCCTGATAAAAGAGCTTATTTGAACCAAAGCCATTAATTACCGGTAATTCTAACCTCCTACGTGCTGTATAGGGGACGTAGTTATGTGTCGTACCGGAGGGTCAGGATGGCTTGTTGGAAAGCAGAAGGAAGCGTCTGAGCTTTATCGTCTTTGTTCAGGACAAAGACAATAAAGCGTTTGCCACGTTGCTGAAAGGTCAGCAGGGTGATCCAGGCAGGCACCTGAGAGGTGATAACATATTGTCCATCAAGAACAAGCATCCATCACATCCTCCGCTGCGCCGCTTCTTTAATTTCATAATACAAAAGTAATATGATTCAAACCCGGTGCTCTTTTCTCCGCACATACAAGAGAATTTCTGTCAGCTCCATTATAGAACAAATGAATCAATAACTTTCTCCTCATGATTTCTTGTGCCCCCCCCCCCCCTCCATCCACTCTCTAACCCCTGCAGGAGTTAATTGTTTGCACAAAGCAATAATGTTATTACTCCATAAAAAAAAAAAAAAAAATGATGACAATTTCGCTTTACTTCTTTCAGCTCCTTTCTTCTCGTATTTCCTCCTTCTCGGAGGAACTATCTGATCCAGCAGTCTTCGGGTCGGGAACGTGGCGGAACTCCCGCCTTCCTGCCACCAGGGCGGACGGAATTAGACAGAAATAATCTAAATGCTGATGGTGTGATTATTTTGTAGCTGCTATAAAATTGTGCATTCAACATTTTCTTCATAATAATGAAATTAAAGCAAGAAAAAGAAAAAGTCTATTGCGCACAAAGACACAGTGAATGGGTTCCCTACATGTAATCTATTCCGGAGATGACAGAAGCAATCACTTTCAGGATCCAAATCGGAGGTGAAGTATAAAGTTTGTGAAGAGGGAAGAAGAAAAAAAAAAGGAGCTTGTTCCTATAATGTGGATACAAAACGCTGCACATTCTGTACTCGAGAAAAAAAAAAAGACAATGTCTATACAGATTCCATGTTCCAGTTAATTCAAATGTCAAGAGGATTATTGCTTTCAGCTGGGAAATGTATCGAGATGCACATGTCAAATCTTTCTCTCTTTGATGTCAACAAAACAACTTGGAGCAAAGAGCCAGAAAACACGCTCTTTACCTTCCCTTGATTTTATAAATCATCCCAGTGTGATCTCCTATTTGTCTGCCGCAGAGGTTGAAGCGTACGAGTGGCAGCCAGAACAACAAAAAAATATATATAAAGTAATTTGAGAATGTGTGACATTTCCTATTTTTCTCTTCCTCTGTGCCTGGGGTCCACGTCAATCGGCTTAGGACCCGAGCTAAATAGCGGTAGAAAAAAAAACCCACCGAGGGCTTTGTCTCTCCTTTCAGCTGCCCAGAGGGGAATTGAACTCAGCAGAGCGGCGTTTTATCCACAGGGATAATGCCAATAGCCACTCCTGATCGATATGTTAGAGGGAGGGTGCGGCGAGAGGTCTCTCTGCTGAGCGTGCACGGCGATCTCCTGGGATCGGCGAACAAAAACTCACAGTCAGACCTATTTACTTTCTCTGAGTGGGAAGAAGAATTAGAACTGTGGCCAGAAAGAAGTGACATTTACAAAAAAAAAAAAAAGTGCATCCAAGAGCGAGAGCTAATGGCCGAAAGGGAGAGCGTTCTTCGGTGCAATAATCCACCCTGTTGTGTTTTACAGTTTGAAAGGAAAACAAGTCAAACTGCGTAGTCTTAAAGGAGAGAACCGTACCGACTCCTGTGAAGCCGACCTTTGTGCCTCCGATCACCGTCAACCCAGTGGACCGAATAAAACTGTGGCATTGTACCGTCCCTGCGGAACCACGTAGGATCGTTTTGACGACACAGGACGTCGAAATTCAGAAAACACACTTTATCATGTGTCAACTGTACAGTTCAGGTTTAGTCACAAAAACACTTGGTGGGGTAAATATTGTTGCTTAGGTACGGCACTCGAACATCCGTCTGCAGCTGCAGTCTGTTGATTCGATCTGTCCATCCACCTCCTCAGCCCGACTCCCTCCTCGCTAATTATACACGTCAGCTTATAACTGCCTCCGCTATTGTCAAAAATGTTGATATGTGGCCTATTTTCGGTTTTAAAATGTCAGAATATAGAACAATATTAATGTTTATTCTGGTGACCGGGCTGCAAGCAGACATGGTAGGAACATTCTCCATAGAATAACCTTGACGTGCAGTCAAACCGACACGTCCTCGCTCCCGACTCGTCAAACACAGATGCTCTGCAGATATAACTGTGTACTTTGGTGAAGCATCATCACATCACTGTTTGTGTTAATGTGTCAGCCCTGAACACATAATGTGTCGCCCGATTGGGACGTGTCTACATCGACACATTTACATTTAATAGAGGAAGGAAATGCCCTGCAATTATAGGTGGGCACAGCATTGAGTGGGAGTCTAAGATGCTGTAGAGCTTGTTAACCCATGTTAATCCTCTAATACAGTCTGATCGAGACACATCAGTTCCAAAAGAGTTCACTCTTTAAGCCCTAAGATCTCCAGCCCTTGAGATCGGCCCGGCTTTGCAAGACTACTACTTAGGTTGAGACTTAGACCTCAGCAGCTTGTATCGATATGGGACCACTATGGTCCTCCACCTTCAAAAGCCTTCAGATTCTGTCGCTCTCCAAGGTCCTCGTATGAAAACTCCTGCTTCACTCCTGCAGCTGCATCGGGTGGAGTTAGACTTCTCTTTAAAGGTTGTACCCGATTTGAAGAAGGTTCATATTTCACACTCCCAAACCAACAGTTGGTAGCAATGTTACCAGAAGGTCGGGGTGTCCACCACTATTGTAATAAAGAAGGAAACGCTAACCTCCATAGCATGAGCTGGAGAGTGAAACCCGCTCATTAACCGGTCGATATATATTCACTCACATGGTTACAAGCTTCGGGGTTGTGACTGAAAGAATGAGATGGCTGCATTGAGATGAGTTTCCTCCATCGGGGGTGGCTGGTCTGGGCTGCTGCTCCTTTGCGCTTCTACATAATGGAATTTAACGGAGCTCATATTTCAGCCCTCTGGTACGGCTGTGTGCTACTTTGACTCCCTATCGCTGTGTGAGGAGCTCCGGGGAGAGATGAGCAGCTAGCTGGGTAGCATCGCTTTCAAAACGATACCTGGGAGCTAACAGCTAACGCTTTCTGGTGACTTTCGTTATCCTGGTTCACAATAAAAACTTGCTGTGGCGTATGTGAGTCGAAAAGGTGTCTCCCACTGCAAAGTCCAGGGTTTGTCTCTTGCACCCCCCCCCCCCCCCCCCAAAAAAAAACACACACAAAAACACACACAC
>CAAKHC010005487.1:10922-37553 GCA_901007825.1 Macroramphosus scolopax | reverse complement strand
CCCCCCCCCCCCCCCCCTTTTCTATTCGTGATGCATTCAGTCTGGTTTACATTCAAATGTCTCACAATTTTCAGCTGAATTATTTAGAAACCTGGCGAAAGGGAGTGTTTGTGCAGCTCTCTTTGTGGGTTGTGAATTGAAGCGTATTAAACAGCAGTCGTTTGCTGCCAAACAAAGTCCTCAAAATCCTGATTGGACTTCCTGAAATTAACGCTTTTATGCAAATCAGTAATTTCTTTGAACAGCGTCACCTTTAAATGATGCAAGTTCTGCTCAGCTCAGATTTGTATTTCTTTGTATTTCACAACGTGAGATTATTCTCGCTACTTCCCAACAAAAAGTTCCCATCTCCACTTAAAGTACTTAAATCACCTCAAGTGTGCATTGAAAGTTTTCCCAATCTTGCAATTTCCATCAACTTTTTTCTAATGTGATACTTATTAAATAGGTTAAAAAGAAACGTGGCTATTTTTTTAAACCCACAAAGAGTCGGGATGAAGATTTAATGTCTCATTTTTGGTCAAGAAAGTTGTGTCGTGGAGCAGAGCTGTAATCACAGTCCTTGTAGAGCTCGTCCGGAGCACGGGCATGCTCGATGTTTGGAACACAGGTTTACACAGCACACTTTGTAGAGGACAACGCTGTGTGGATGCACATACACAATCGGCCTCTAGGATCTATACTGCAGTTTGCCCCGGCTAACCAGAGAGCGTCTCCGAGCACCTGAGGGATGGCCAGACAAGGCCAAGTCAACCATCAGTCTTTATTTGATTGGGCCTGGGGAGTGATTAATGAAGAGGCATGTAACAGCCACAGATAAGATTAGACCTTCACAGGTGATGAAGGACAGGGTGTGTGTGTGGCTGGCTGGAAGTTTTGTGTGTGTGTGTGGAGGTTCCTGGGACAAAACACCGCCTTCAGATGACTCGGCACACACAGTAATTAAAGTTAATGAGACCCCTGTCACTTTCACATACACCACTGCGTTGTAATTGAACAGGGTGTCAAGCAAAACAAAGAATGGTAATACGAGGTGATAACTGTTATATGACGGGTCAAAGAGACGGCGGCCGTCCGGCCTCGTTCAAATGAAGCCACCAAATCATGTTTAGTGTTTGTATTGGACCCGGGGCGAGTCGTGCTCCATTAGTGCGGCTCAGATAACAGTCATAAAGGGCGTGCACACTTGTGATTTGCAAACTGTCCTCTTGTAATGTATGAAAAGTTAGTAACTGACTTGGGGACAACTGCCTTGAGCATTTGCACTTCAGTACAACCCCCATAATGCATTGCACATTGGTAATTAGTTTCATTCTCATCACATGATCAGACTCATGATTGGAATACCTCTCTATGTGAGTTTAAAGGGAAGCTCTGCAGACTTTCAATTCGATTTGCATCATGTCAAATGTTGTAGCATTTTTGGTAGCATTTTTTTTCATCTATCCTCTATACTTCTTTGCCAGCAGAGGTCCTGTGTACGACACGTGTCTCTTGCAGGCTTGTAGTTTGACCTGTCAGGTCAAGAGCATCTCCTCCCGCTTCCGAAATCAAAACAGCTTGTCTGCCATGTTGTCAACCCGAGCCAGCCAGGCAAAACGGAGTTCTGAGCGGAGAGTAAATGCAAATATCGACAGTCTTTTTTGTTTTTTTTAGTATCACAGCGGCGTTACAGTTGCCTTGGAGAGCCTGTGGAGCCCGGTGCAGATCGTTGTTGTTGTAGCTTTTCTATCTTTTCAGTAAAAGGGAACCTTTTTTTTCATTTAACACTAATTTCCCAAACAGTTTAAAAAAAAAAAAACATCTCTCCAGAGGTGAAATACTTCTTTAGAATGCAGGATGATGGACGAATTGTTGCCAAAGTAAACAGACACAAAAAAAAAGCTCCGAGCCCTCAAAGTGAACTACCACCGAAATGTAACCTTGCTGCATACCACATTAAATTGCACTCAAATGATGTGTGTAATGACATGCTCAGCTGAGCGAGGAAAGACATCAATAAACAATTACAGGAAACATCACAGACTCAGACTTCAGCATTGGATGACGCCTGCTGGTATGATCAGAAAAATAAGCAGCACAGGGTTACTAGTGAGTTGTAAAGGAAAACATTTTAATTGAAGGGAAACACCTTCAATGGATCAGTAGTTAAGGGGGGACTGTCGGGTGCATGTGCAGCTCTGTGGGTGCACGGCTGAGAAGAAACCAGCTGCAGTCACTTCCAGTCGGCTCTGGTTTGGCAGCCTGTCAGCTTTTCCATGGCATTTTAAAAGGGAAAGGCCAAGAAGGCAGGGCATTGCTGGCAGTTTAGTAAGACCAACAAATAAGAGTTAAATGATCACAAGACAGGTGAAAGTCCCCAGGTGGCCCTTATTTCACCTTACAAAGGGCTTTCCCCATCACTCATATTTACTATTTCTCAACAGTCTGGAGCCAAGACTCTCTCTCTCTCTCTCTCTCTCTCTCTCTCTCTCTCTGATGCCATTTAAACCTGCATTAAAATACACGTTATTCAGATAACGGAAAGCAAATATTAAAGTGAGGTTGTGATCAGAATGTGATCGGGTCTACGTTGTATATCTTGAGGTAATCATGGCATGCATTGTGTTTGGATCTTATCCAGGTGTAAATCTGCACCAATGCAATGTCGTCATCGATCATCTGCGACTTGTTTGTCCACAAAGACGTTGATGAGCGGAGCTGAAACCTCGCGCAAATTAAATCCAACAGATTTCCAAAGTTTGCCACCACTCATTACTCTGTTCTCCCATCCACAGAGACAGGTACACTCTCAGGTCTTTTATGTTTGCTGCTAACAGAAAATGCCCCCCCTCCTCGATGGGAGATACAGTAATAGGCTACCTTAAACCTGCCACCTTAAGACTCCTTCGCAGGTTACACTCTGGAGGACAGAGACACACTCTGAAAAAGACAATAAAAGTACCTGGTGCAAAGTTGGATTGTTTATGATGCAGTTAAGGTGATCGGATGCAGATCACATTTTAATACCTGTGTAAATGTAAATGACTGTCTCTCTCTCTCTCTCACACACATACACACACACACACACACACTCTGAGGCATTCATCTTGTCTGTACACTGGCTGTATTGAGCTCTCCATTCTAGCCCAGAAGGCTGTGACGGAGGTCTTCATCAACGACACGGAAATGTGTGAGGTGCCAAGGACAGGTAAGCCATTCTTCTAAGGATTCACCATGAAGCAGAAGGGAGGGGGGGGAAGTTGGGGTTCAGTTATCCTGCAGCACAGGATGATTGATTGATCCATGGATTGGTACTTGTCCTGAGCGATTCTTGCAAAGATAGGCCGAAGGAAAAAAAAAATAAAAAAAGGCTCTAAATGCAGTAATTACTATTATACTCACCTTGCTCCGATTACTGGATTTATCGTGGAGATTCATCCTCACGCAGTCGAAGACGAGCGCCTCGATGTTGTGTCATGCTGCTGTGCATTTTCCAATACATTATTGCAGTGATCATTCTCAAATGACTGCAATTAGTCAAATGTCAGGCCCGGTTTGTGCTCTCGTGGTGACTTGCTGACAAGGTAGCTCAGAGGTATGTCAAAAGATTAATAGCACCGGGGTTTCATTAAGTCAGGTGGACGAAACAGGGGGGGGAAGAAAAAAAACACATGTTAATTAAAACTTGTTCTGTTTCTTGAGATTAGTTAATAATGATTAAACAAAGGCTGATGAAGATGGTGATGCACAACATTGTTGACTAAATGTGCTAATGTACGAAAAAAGGGACACAAAAGGTGTAAAATGAATAATAGTGATTATTAGGCAAAAAAATGAGGATACATATCATCTATGTATGATGTATATAAGTATATCTAGACGGGAGAGGGTCTTCTTCCTCTGAGACAATCATCCTGCAACTGCAGTTACCATACATTACATTTAATGCTGGATGCAATCACACAGCGAATCCACGGTCTTATTGTCATCTGCCCGGGCGTCATGGCAACCACAATAACAGACGGACATCCCCACGGAAAAATAACATGACAGCACACGGAGGACGCGGCGGCGGAACAAAGCTACGATGGAAGAGACTGACGGAGAAGAGGAGATGTAAACCACACACACACGTATCTGCGTCGTAAAGCAAGCGTTTTTAAAAGTTGTATGCTTGCCGCCTTGCAGGCGATCTGACAGAACAATAACAGATAATAACTATTATCATGAAGTAGTTATTTTGGCCTTTTGATGATAGCAAATAAAACACAACAAAATCTATGTAGGATACAGAAGTTATTCCTGTGAGCTGTTCTCCCTCTTCTATTTTCCAGTGAAGATGGGAATATTAACAGGTTGGGGAGAGGTTGTAATCCCCAACCTCACCAGTAGATGCTGCTAGATTCTACACATCGGACCTTTAAGGATAGAAAGCAGGATAAGCGTTCACAATGTTTTTTTTTACTGAAAAATGTTTGTTCCTTCTATTGTCTACATGATAATTCAATAGAGAACCTAAGTGAGCCTGACTGGCAAAAAATAGATTTCAAAATAAGATACGCATCGGACCCAGGAACAGTCAGACCCGATTTGAATTGACCCGACATTAATTAGTCCAGATCCGAAACCCAGTCGACCTGAAAGACCCTGATGAAGAGAGAACAACAACACAGGCAGCAACATGATGCGCTGTTAATTAACAGACAGTTCATCAGTATGATCTTAATGGCCGGAGAAGAAATATAAAGGAATAGAAATAAAACAAATAGGATCAGAGTAAATAAAGGTGGAATCCAGTCGAATTCACTCAGGAATGAGATGTGTTGACACCCATGAGGTTACGATGAGACCCGACACGAGCAGGTGATATTAGAGGAGTCCAGTGTGTTGTTCCTCAGAACCAGGCGGACCTGTAAAGACCTCTGGATAGAAGGTACAGTCATAAGGTGACTTGACAGAGATGAGAATGGCTCTGAAGAATGTAAACAGTCTTTGGCGTTTGATCCCTGTCAACGATCGGGCAACGGGTCGGGTCTCAGGTCCAGCCGAAGGAGGAGGTGAGGAGCCTGACATCATCTTCATCGTCAGGTGATGGTGGTGGGGTGGAGGATGGGGCCTACTGAAAGCTGCAGAGGTGAGTCGGGTGAGACAGTTTAAAGAAGGTGTCACCTTCCTATTGGATAGCATAAAAAAATGACGTAGACCACGAGCCTTCCCGGTAAAGACGGAACAAGAGTCTCTCAGGTAGAACTTCAGCTTCAGCTGTCAGTTATGGTCAACCGAACATGAGAAACTACTATATGGAATTATAGTTTTACATCGTTTGCTTTAAATTGTTCCGTTTTTTAGTTGGTATCTTTGCACAAGTGTGTTTTGGTTGTTTGTTTTATTTTCTTCCTCCTCAAGCCTGCTTTTAATTATCTTCTCAACGTTAGACACACTTAAAGCTGCATAGGTTGCCGGGGTAACCCTTCAGTACATCTCCAATATTTCTTGTGTGCCAGTAAACGGTGTTCTACGTTCCCATTGGCTGTCATCTCAATTGCATCACTCAACTCAGAGCGTAACGATTATCTCAGTAACCCTGACATGGTCTCCGGTGGAACATCGCTCCTCGTCTCTTCCTGTCTTTAAGCAGGTCATCATTATTCCCCTAATAGAGATATTAAGCCAGGGTTAGTGTGGTGGATGGATGCACAGGTATGGCACAAACAAACTTCACTACTTTGCAATAAAAAAGAATCCAAAGGCAACAAAAGGCCTGCGGTGTAGCTCGGATTTCAAAATAAAAGAAACGATCAGGTTGTAGTTTTAAGTTATGGCCCCTTGGTCTTGTCCAAGTGTTCAATCAATGTTCTATTTGCTTGTGTCCGGAGTCCATCAGCATGGGCTATAAAGCCCATAAAACCGTAAAACGGCTGTGCGTGCCCTTTGCTGGCCTGCTGTCTGGCAATCTGGCAGCGGTTCCTGGCAGCCTTGGTGTCGGACTGGGACTTAGAGCATGTAAAGTATAAATCTCCAAAGCGACAGACTGTTCGCTGCCGTCTCCAAACCACATTAACCACCTTGTGCAGAGCAGTAAGACACCATCTGTAGGAGCGCAGATATTTCCAGGGGCCAATTGGACATTTTGGACGAATTTCCTGATGCAACAGACACAAATATAAAAACAACAAATATCCCATTAAAAGAAAGTGTTTTAGTCAATTTCATCAATTTACTCCCAGAGAAACAAGTTTTCTGTTGTTCTGTGAGAACTTTGTCTTTGTTGGAGGAGAAGTGACATAAGAAGTGTGTTTAATCTGCAAGCCAGTGCACTTTGGGTACGTAGAACAACTGTGAGGGGAGTTAAGTGCCATTTTTCTTAAGCGTAGCAGGCGGAGAACCTCACATGGAGACTAATCACACACCTTTTAATGTACATTAGTTAATGAGTGTAAAGTAGAATGTTTTGTATTCTGACCATTAATATTGGTTTGTAGATTTTGTGAAGCTTTTCTGTTTTGTATTCTAATACTGAAATGTGTTGTTAGTAGTCACAGCACAGTGAAATTAGCTCCGCCCACATGAAGTTGTTGAGTTTAATGAAGCTTGTTTAGAATCACACTGCTCTGGTGTAATTATCATACAAACATGAGTTGACAACATGAGGTGATGACTGTCTGCTGGCCGTGTGTGAAATCAAATGACCACTGCTTTTGTGTGATGCAGTTACACGTCGCCACGGCAACCAGCTTAATTGTACCGCAATTAAAAAACACAAATTACAAACATGATACAAAAGCTCAACATTTTTAACCTCTTTCACGTAACGTACATAATGACAGGGATTATAATAATTATCATCAAAGAACATAAATAATGTTTTTAACATGTTTAATTTTCATGAATATAATCTGACTGAGGGGCCGACAGCCCGTTGATGGTCCGACCATCGTAACCATGTTAGTTGTTATATATCCATGATTATATATATAATCTCAACGTTTTACCTCCTCGCACAGATGTTCTTCCTTCATATTGACACACGCTTCATTTCAACATTTCACACATGAGCAAAGGTGATAATCTGACGATGTCATGATGGTTAAAAGATGCAATTTGCCATGTCAGTGTTGGTGATGTTTAATTTTCGTTGATATTGATTATTTCTAATTACCCATTTTTTTAAATAAAGATCAGGACAAAGAAGGGTTGAATTTAACCACTTTAATTATCAGTCAGACGTCCTTTTTTAATCAATAATTATCAACCGTGTGCACTCGTACTCTCCCTCCACTCGGTTCCTGTTGTGTCACATGTCGGCGGATCAATCGAACAACCCGATGACTGAGTGCTTGTTTGTGTGTCTACTAGTAGCTCGATTACCAAGGTATATAATTGACTGTTTACTAGCCGGGGAGGGAAGCACACCCCCGGAGTTTGTACTGTGCTCTCATGGCGGTTGGCATTTAATTAATTTAAATGAAACAATCAATATTCTATCGAGCAATTTTCCTATTTGCTATTGATTAAGTGTCCATCGCTCATTTCGCTATTGTTTTATCACCCGGGCGGATAAGTTTCCCCCAGCCAGACCAGCGTCTTACAGATATATATTTTGTTTATGTTCTATCATGCTGTGCTTGTAACACCTGCAGCTCTGCCAGTATGAGTATCTGTATCCCTCTCTGTTCGTAATCCTGCTCCAATAACGTCGGAACATTTCCTACAAAGTCCGATTTAAATTTTCATCCTCAAACAAATATTACTTTTTTGTTTTCTAACCCTCCGCCCGGGTTCGCCGACGTTATCAAAGCTGCGGCTTTTTCACAAGTCACACGACAGCGCCGGTGATGGAGCCTCTTGTGTCTATGTGAATTTGTTTTACCGCCACGCTGTTGTATGCAATGTGGAAATGTCACCGGGCTGATGGAAGTGTTTCCTGTGATGAAAAACAAAAATGTGCAACCGAGCGAGTATAATCAATATTTCTCAGCGGCAGACGGAGACTTTGTCATCCACACTCACTTCGTTCTCACTGTGGCCACCAATCGGATGCATATCTGATGTAGAACCACATGTTTCTGTGTCCACACGACGCTTGAAACATCAGATCTTTGTCACATTAAGGCAGATTAATAATGTGTACCATGAATATGTTAATAGATTTATTAATAAGAGTCCTGCTTTTGTTAAAGGGCCAGGTCGTAAGTCTTTCGACCTCTAGACGCAGCTGCTCTTATACATTTTAATTCACTCATCAACCCAACTGAAAAAAGAAGTGAGTAGAGAAAAAGGAGATCCCTTTTCCTCAGGTCATTACCAACTATTTCCCCGAGGTGCGAACCCCATTACAGTGTTTTTAGAGACTGCGAGAAAGAGACTTGGCAGGGTAGAAGAATACATTTCTGCTTAATTAATCCCATTCCTTACTTTAGGTATTAAAAGGCAATGGTCTGTTTAACAACTTTCAGTGACACTTTATGGGTAATTAGTCACAGTGTAATCATTTTTCATACATTTTATGGGTCTGACCAGCGTTGGGGGGGGGTACGCTCCCTGGGGGGTCGTCCTACTTGCCCACCTCACCTATTCCCATCGCCTTTCCACAACGGGATTAATTCATTTGGTTCCCTCTCAACCAGTTTGTCGTTAAACACGCCATGCTCCGTGATCAGATCCCCACACCTCAGCGGCTCCTTCCTCCGGGTCCAACCACCTGCGTCTGATAGCATTGGAGACAAACTCGCATTTTCCTGCACTTGTGGCGGCTCCAGGCGGCGCGGTGTGATGTACAAACCATTGTGCTCCAATGTGAAAGGGAAAAAAAAAAAAAGATGGAACGAGAAGCGGGAGCATTGGGCACGATCAACTATGGCACGCTGACGAGCGGCTCGTGCCAGCTGCTTGAAGCAGCCAGTCCTAAAAGCTGAATACAGTGTTTGTGACATTTACTCAGATGGTTGGGAAATTGGAATCATTTAAAATGGTGAGAGAAGCCCACTGCCCAGGTGTAAATATGATTTTAATAATGCTCTCTGTTCTCTAAATAAGCACAGCTGTTCAGAAACACAGCCAGGATCCTGCACACAAAACACACGGCTAACAAGTTTCTAACCGCGCACGGAGGCAGAGTCGGAAGATAAAATCAATTCATCAAACGTGCTCCTCTTCACGGCGAACTCCAGCGCCGGGCTGAGGATTCAAATCTGATACCTCAATGCAAAATAGGACCTGTGACTATATTGATATGCCCAACATGTGTTTAATTTAATTAAAGATGTGTTGCATGTACAGGATGCCATGTGTATACAGTGAGAAAGTCCATGTTAGGAGGCAGGAGGCAGGTTGCCGTGGTGATTAGGACCGACAGACTTTACAGCAGGGGATGTCAGTATCGCAACTTTAAACCCCCGCAAGGTTTTTCCGACCCCTAACCATGTGTTTTATATTAGACCTTAACCACAGTGTGCGCACATCATTATCTGCACGAGCTGTGTCACACTGTTTGAAGCTGCATGTGTTCCTCGTGGTCGTAGGGGAGGAAATAAAAACACCTTTTTGTGCAACTCTTGTTTAAAACCATGAACCATATGGACGGGAGCTCCTCGCCTGGCTGTACTGGAAATAATAATCTACTCCTAATGTCACACTGGGTGGACCCAAATGCAGAAAATCCAGGAGACAGAAAGGCAGGTTGTGAAGGAGGGGAATGTTTATTAACCGCAAACAAAAAAGGCACGAGCCAAGAATGTTAAAAAACCCCGAAGAAAACAGACCTCAGACCGGGAGAGAGGAAATCACACAGCGAGGCGACGAGCACACAAATCACAGGACCGAAATACAAACCGAACAAATCCGGTAACAAGACACAGGTGGGAGAACACGAGGCCAGACAGGGAGCCGATTGGCTGAGAGAGCGGGACAGACGTGGTTAACAGACGAGGAACAGGTGGAGGCGATGACACACGAGGAGGCGAGCGACATGAGACACATAAGGGTGCTCGACAACATTGGAAGGAACCGAACTAGGAGTTGAGAACAAAAGACAAACAGTCCACAGAAAAACTAAACAGATCTAAAGGATTGTGACACTTCATTCTTATTCATGCCCCTTCAGTCGTCCCTTGGAAACCCTCCGTGTGTAACCCATGCCGGAGATCATCGCTACGCCGTCGGTTACCATACCGACGAGGATCGTTTCAACCGCGCCATTTCATTATGCTAACCGATGCAAAATCAATCTCAACGTATCAATCCTCTTAGAACAAGCTGAAGCTTCCACCCCGGATCTTTGGCTATTAACCCCACGAATGCTGAGGTCATCTGTGAGCCTATCATGTAACCGGCTCATGCATCAGGCCGGCTAATCACCACCACCACCACCCCCAACACATTCCACGGGTGCTAATGTCAAATTGCCGTATGCAATCCGGAGTGACTGGAGCGGTTCCACCTGCAGTTATTCCTTCCTGAAAGCTCTGTCTGTTTTCACACTCATCTAAAAAAAAGTCGTCCTGTTGCATCGCGTTTCAATTTGTCTGCGGCTCTCCGAGGAATTCCGTCTACAGATCAGCGACCGTGAGCGGCGGCGTGAAACAGGAAATGCCACAGGTGGTGTTACTACAAATGCATTTATCGCTCCGCACTCGTTAATGTTTAAACACCCAATAGACCTTTTCTCATGCAGACGTTCTGACCCGCAGGAAAAGGCACAAGTGCAACTAATTAGCTTAATGATGGTCGTGTTGTACCAGGAGGTGTTAGCGCGCCGCGCTAATGAACCAGCATCGCCAAGACCACGACTGAATCAACAGCGCCGAATATTAAATGTTGCTAGTTTCCCCGATGACTTGTTGAACTGTAAGAATGGTAACACAAGGCTTTCGGTCGGTTGGTCCGTTGCTTTCGGCCAGACTGAATATTCAGGTCCCACACCGGGTTGCTAACGAGCTGCTGAACTGCTCGAGCAGTCGGTGCAAGTAACTGATGAGGCGGCGTGAAGGAACTTAGCAATGAAAACTGATCCTGAATCCGCAACTTTCTTCAATTCGAATCCAAAGTGTCTCTCAAGTAAAGTGAGAGTGATTTGTTTGATCGCAGCGTGGAACCACATTCATTCATTATTAACGTCGTTGGAAAAATGTCAGCAGCCCCTGTCTGTTTATTGCCTTACACGGCTCCTGTGTTCTTGTTAATCCTCTTGCCTTTAATTAACATAACAAAATAATTAATGTCTCATTTTTATCTTTATTATCATGTCTTAAATCCCTTTAGCGGCTGAGAAGCGCAGCGAATCGGAGGAAATGGCATGTGATTTGTGCTATTTCAGCCTCTTTTTTTTCGGATTTCCAGCTGCAGTCGCACAAACTAAACCAGGACGGGTGTTTATCCGGCATGCAAGAGACAAAAATTGTCCCGCTGGGCGCATTATTTTTCTTACTTTCAGCTATGTGAATAAATACTAATTTATTTATTTATTTAAATTTAATTTAATTAATTAAAATTATTTATATATCTATTTAGTTAGAAGATGGGGTGAGTTTTGCAACTAAAGCTAATAAGAGGGTGAGTTGTTTCCGGATTCAGTGTCTTCTGAAAAGTTCTAAATATTTTTGCATTTCGTCCAGAGGAAGGAGCTTCTCCTCTATGAAATATAGTCAGTGCAGCTGCCGCTTTGTTTGTGTTAACACACTATATGAGGCTCCCGGAAAGTTGCTCCAGAAATGCACCGATATGCATAATCTGCCTTCATACAGCATTGAAACCTGCATATATCACAGAGCTACAACCCATCTATAACTTCACATCGGGTCTATTCATCAGGACCTGTGATGCGTAGTGTGATTCTCAGTGTCAGCACAACGTGCGGAAAACAGAAAATCAGGTATTCCTCATGTTGTGGGGACATAAATCTGCTTATAGTCAGATTGTGGGGACTCACCTCCCTTTTGTGGACATAAAGTTCCCTTCATGTAAATGTGGGTATGTGTGTGTGTGTTTGTGTGTGTGTGTGACAATTGATTAAAAGCTGTCTCCCTGTTTCCTTCTTTAGTCCGTTAATGGTGTTTCGTGCCACATTAATTGCTCTTATTTACGTCACCGCTCTGAGATGAGTCCTCTTTGAAAGGACCTGTGACAAGTTCTTACTTGACGTCAATGACCTCCCTTTGTGCACGCAGCTCTATTGGGAATACACAAAGCTTTTGGTTTCCATGCCAATGCATGCACAACGGTGACATGTCCTACGTCAGTAGATGAGCTTTTCTGTACAATCATCAAGAACACTGAACCTGCTGTACATCTGTAGAGTCTATAACAACATTACACACGTCCCCCCTCACTGCCATCCTCTGGAATATGTTTATTTAATGTAACTGAAACCAGTCTAACTGAATTAACATAATTTATAAGGGGTGGCTATTACCTCGGTTTACAAAGTGGGGGCCACCAGGGGGAGCCGGAGGGGCCCCCGGCAATTTAGACTGATAGGTTATAAAAAATGCTTATTTAAGGAATTAGGATTAATTTTAATGGAATAAAGCGTATATTGATATATAACAAAGAATCTCATGCTCATCTTTCTAACGTCTTTCATCACTTCAACTGTCAGTGTTGCCATGGTAACCGTCTGACCAAGCTGTTCTGCCGCTGACGTTTTGGCAACTAGCTCGCTCGCTAGTTCTGCTGCTTGTAATTTACAAAGATGGGAAAAGACCTGATGAGCAGACCGACAGCTCAGGTAGCAAACGAGTGCCCAAACTGCGTTCTCTGCCTTGAGATCCTCCCAAAATGATTAACAATATTTTAGCAAAGTAAGGAAATATATTCAGTTTTTTAAAAACGTCTTGCAAAGGTGGGTCCCCAGCCAGAAGACAATGCTATTTGTAAGGCCTTGGTCTGGTCTGGTAACCGGAAGGTCTCCGGTTCGAATCCCATGTAGATGATTTTGATAGATTCACATGTAAACCTCTGACATGCTGAGACTCTGATCCGTCCTTTCAGACAGAAAAAAATAGTCCCCCAAGTTGCCGAACTATAACAACCTCTCATCATGAAGTGTCAGTCAACACATATCAACGTTCAATGACACTTTGGGGTCTTCTCCGACGTCAGGGTGTGCTCGGATTATTGATTCAAACATCACAGAGCCGCCGGTGGAAGCACTGACGTCTGTGATACAGGGGTGATATGTGGCTTACAGTCTGTGCTTGGACCCTCAGCGCGACAGCAAAGCCAAATACAATATTTACCATCACAATAGAGGACTGTGTGTTAAGAAATGTGTGTTAACATATGGGGACAACACCATTCGGATATTGAAGGGGGCTCACGGCTTAATCTAACATTTGCTCATGCACCATCAAGAGGAATTAGCCTACTTTTGGCCATCGCAGCGCAGTCAATTCACTGTGAGAGCCGCTTTCCAATAAGTCAATAGAATGTATTGTATTACATGCTCGCGATGATGAGGAGAGCGGTCCAAAGGGATAACACAGACGGAAACACTGCGTACCTCGGAGGATTGCATCGGAATCTGCAGCATAATAATGGCAAGCGGAGGAATAACAGCCCCGCGATGTGGAGTGGAACCGAAGGATTCAGAGATCAAATAGATAAGCTACTTCAGACCTTCCCATTTCAGCGCATGATAGAGCTCACATCCCTAAATTCCTTCTTGGCACATCATCCCTTTTTCCTATTTGATCCCTGCTACTGATGCTCGGGTTTGGCTGTGCGATACAAACTGGAGCTTAATTAAATTCTTAATTATTCAATTGACCCGGCAGCTGGTGATCAGCGGAAATGAAGCATGAACAGGGTGTTAAAACCTGTTATCTTAAATTATATAAGCAACATCAACTCAAATGTGCATTAGCCGGCTTCTACATGATGCTAATTAGAAGTACACATCATATTAGGAGCCGCAGCGAGAGGTGACGTGTCTTTGCACGGTGAACTCTGATGCCACTAAATAAATAGATACTAAAGAGAGCTGATGAGATTAGAAAAGCAAACTCTTTCTGGCTGAGATCCAGGACGGAGAATCACTCGTGGAATCTCTCCCGAACAGATCAGCCTTTGTTTCGGAGCGTCGCTAACAACTCACGGCGTCTGGGCCACGTTGGAAGGAGGAAACACTTCAGTCGATATTTGCTTTCTCCTCGGGGGTCTTCATCGTGCATCACACTTCCTCCCTTTGTCCTCGTGCAGCGGCCCCACTTGAGTTTGTCAGCACATAATCCCAAGTCATTCTTTGACTCCGCTGTATCGTCTCGCAGCAGAATGGCACGAGAAGCCGAGAGCATTCTTCTGCCTGTCACATAAAACTTTTATCTCTTAATTCTTTCAGGACTTAAAACCTTTAGACTCTAAACGCAGTGGTAGGAATATTCCCCCTCCCAGCTTTGTTTATTTCATGTTCTCCTCCTTCGCAGTTTCTCTCAGTTCACCGGATTTACAAAAACTTTTTTTGTATTGAGCTTTAAAAAAAAAAAGGGTTTTCAGATTGTAGTGAATCAACTATTTACAGAGCTCGTGTAAACATCTTGACACGTTTTTTACAAGTAGGATTTTGAGGATATTGATTTCCGCAGAAATATTCCCCCTCACTTGGTGGCATGAGGGATCACGAAGCGACGACGGTCTCACGGGGGCCCGAGCGTTGATAAAGGCCATATTTTTCCTTCCAACACATGCAGGCACAGCATGGACGGATCCCACCGGAATCTCATTATTCTGTCTGATTGGACACAACTTTGACACAGAAGCCCAATAAGTGGCACATTTTGCTACGACACGTCAAGAAGGGGTGACCAGCTGTGTCCTGTGCCCTGTGGAGTGAACCTCTACCCCCTCCGGGCTGAGCGCCCACTCATCAAAGCATCATCTCCCCCTTTTTTTTAATGCATTTTATTAAATATGTGTAATTTTCTTGAATTAAAAATGAAGAATTAAAAATCTCCACAGCACTCAAAGCAACATTATCCTAGTACATTGCCTTTGGAAATGTAGTTTGTTAAATTAATATTTAAAGTGAGAAGCTTTCTCCTCTTTTAAGGAACCTGCAGGATATTTACTGCTTCTATTAAAATCTCCGGATCAAATATTCCATCATTGTTCATTTGTGGATGATTAGAAGATTTCACGACTGTTGCCAGCCTGTGTGTGTGTGTGTGTGTGTGTGTGTGTGTGTGTGTGTGTGTGTGTGTGTGTGTGTGTGTGTGTGTGTGTGTGTGTGTTTTCAAACCGTGGGTGTCCTGTATTGTCACCAGTCCCTCGCTGAGTGAGAGCAGATGGAACCAAAGCAAAATGGCTGGAAATGATGGAAATACATTGAATTCATATGAGATGACAACGATGGGCCGGAGCCAGACGAGCTTTCAGTGTGGCAGGAGCCATGTTCAACATATGTGCGGCTATTTCAGGGTGTTCCAGGGAAGGGGTGCGTTTGTCATGACCCACATGGCCCAGAACAGGAGCTTAGAGACTTGGTATCATTCGACAGGAAAGCTTCAAAATAAAGGACATTATAATTGTTTTATTACTTGCTTGAAATTGTGTTTGATTACCTTGTTGTGTAAATATTGTTGGCCTCAACTGACATTGAGAATGCAGGAACACTTAAACAATCTTTGGGGTCTCCACTTCGAACGGGAGCGGCTCCGTCCCAGCAGGTCGGGTGTCAACGCAGACGTCAGAATTGATGGCAAGCCATCAAGACAATTATTGTCCTGGTGTGCACAAAACCAGAAGCAGAAGCTCTGCAAACAAAATGTAGCTGTTCTGCAGTTGACAGAAGATGTTTCCATCTGCTCAGAGGACATCAAGCAGGACAGGAAGTCAGACCCAACAACAGCATGTGGTTTTTCAAAATAAGACACCCTGTCAGACCACTACACCAACTGGTAAAATAACACTAACTATCACAATTAAAAGACTTAAAAGTTACCATTTACACTACATAGCCTGTGTATCCGTGGTAGGAGCACAGGAGAAATGATGGAACTATCAAGTCCTCACACTTGAGCAAACAAAAGCCCATTTGTGGAACCCTGCTGGTGGTGCATGAAGCCATGCAGAATGGAGCAGCACCGCGTCGCACCTGCAGCCGCTTCTGAAGATACGAGGAGGCTACGCATCGAAATATGATTTGTTTGCAACAACATTGTGAGTGCAGCGACAGTGTATATCATTACCGTCCATGGTAGCATCCTTTAGCTCTATGATATGACTTGAAAGACAAACAGTGTCTGTCATCTGATTATAGGTGAAGCAGCGATGACACCGGGTTTCAGAAGCGTCTCACAGGTGATGGAAAGGTACGAGACGTCTGTCGAATGACTGTTTATCAGCTGTGTCTTGGTGCGGATGTCGATTTAATCAGGCAAAGTATCGCGGGTGTTTTACACGGCTGATAATTTATTTACAGTACAGGAAGCAGCAGTCTGCTACATAACTTAAGAGTCACAGACCCTGAACAACAACCCACATTAGCTTTGCTGCGTAAGTCTTCTTATCTAACACGAGCACACGTCTTCTCCGGCACCTTAGCTTGTTTGAACAAACAACCAAACAAAAGCTTCACGGGGGGAAAAGTGCACCGCCGACATCATTTTGCGGGCGAGAGAGCTCAGCTGCAGAGCATTAAACAGCATGTACACATCTACAAGTACATCAGCCTGCTTCAGTTGTGGTGCGGTAAATACTTTTTAATACCGCCGCTAACAACACACTGTCTGCTCGGGACTCGTAGGGTACGATCGGTCCTCTAATTCAAACCGCCGAGGAGCCATGCACTTACTTATATTATGTCACGGTTAAGTTAGAGAAACATGTACGACCTTCATGGTTACGATGGTAAACACGTGGTTTAGGGTGACTATCATGATCACGGTTTATAAAGACACAAGAGCTCATTGTTGCTGCATATTAAAGCATCTGATTTCCTCCTTTGCTCCTATCCTAATTTCTACACCAACTAAAAGGCATCTCTCCCCTGACAGCTCAGCCTCGGTGATGCCTGGTGGTCATTTTTCCTGGTGCCACATCCGTGAATTAATGCAAAACAATTTAGGTATACACTACTTTGTACACATTTTCATTCCAGCATAAAATAAAGGGGTAAAAGTAAATCTAGTATAATTTAAGGCATGCAACAGACATGTTTGTTTGAGATGCCCATTGATCTTTGTTTTGTTGGGAAAACCAGTATGGAGATGAACATCGGGACGGCACGAAGTGCAATTAGGAATAACGGGCACTTGGATGGACCAAAGACTCAATACGATGAGCTGACTTGGCCAATCGTGACGTTACATAATGATTTGACTACTTCCATCTTGGTTTTTAGCAAACACTTGACCATATTTGGATGAGAGAATGAAGCTGTGATGGTGTTCTTGGCAATTACAAGGTAGCTACTATGTACGTATATTCATAGTATGTCTGATTTACTTTCAATTTTGTAGCAGATGCATTCAACAAAGAGAAAAAAACAGCTTCTTTTCTTCTTCACACGGACCTTCACTGAGGGTTTTTTGCTCTCTCAGAGTGCATTTCTAGTTAATGATAATGCTGTGTTCATGGTGCAGGGATTAATAGAGGAGAGCTTTTGGAGGCTGTGTGATTGGAGAAGTTAACTGCAGGCATAGGACAGGAATTAGATGGGACTCCGCTTCTCTCAACCATACAATTGTATCTTTAGGCACAGCTTTTAGCTTCTCCTGGGCATTGGGCAAATAAATAAGTACATTAGAACATCATCAATTAATGCTGGACTCCCACAGCAAGGCCCAGTTGAAAGCAGCTTCCTATTAGTAAAACATAAGAGTGAATCTTCTGCTTCAAAAGCCCATTAAATATGATCGCGTCTCCGTCTCTCAACACTAAGTGTGCATTCAAACAACTCCCTTCGGACAGTACATGCTAAATATAATCAATTGTTCTCCCCGGAGGTGGAAGATCCACCGACTTCACTTAAAGGTGTTGCATTAGTCTCATCAGGATGCAGGTTTCATTTTGTCTTGGTGGGATGTTGAACTAAATTTATGTGCAGTCACGAGCTCACATGCGTTAGCTTCAGGGAGGTTTGATTCCACCCTGAGAAAAGAGGCAGCATAATAATGGCATGAGAGTAATATTTATCACATGGACTAACTATTCCCCTCTGACACCGGAGCATGCTTTATTCCTCCAAGCCATCTGCACAAGAGGGAGCACCGTGCACCGAGTGACCATAAAATCCAACGCTCACCCGAGCATGTAATATAATGCTCCCAAACATTGTCGGGATTATGCATTTTTGGCCAGCTCATGCAGAAAGCCTTACGACACCGGTACATGGAGATTTACCACAGGACGGATCTTCGAGAGGAAGCCGGGGGAAAATATTTTATGCACTTCATCAACCCATTAACCTTGAACCACACGGAAAGGTGTAGCACCGCGTTTTATATTAAAAGGGAAATCAATATTAACCCCCTCAAGAGGGTTCTTGTTTGTATCTCGGAGGCAGCTTGGCTTCTTTTTGTTTTTTTTTACATCACTGTCTAACCACAGAGCCAGTTTGGTGCACCCATTACCAAAATTTAATTTCAGCCTTTAATAACCCACTTGTTTAAAAACTCATGATACTATGCTGTCGGACTTTTTCCCAAATTAATCACATCATTATAGGTTGAGTAGCTAAAAAAAAAAAACTATTGTGAGACGGTTTCGTTGCTCCTGGATGTTTCAGGATGTGTGTGGATTTTTTTTTTTTTTACTCACTGGAAGTGCCGAGATTCTCTGGAAAAGAAAATGACCTTTAGCTACCTCCGACCATGCAGAACCAATCTGGGGAGATTCCTCCAGTTATCTTTTGTATTCACAGTCAGTCCCGAGAAAATGGTTGTCATGGAAATGTTTTTCTTCCAGAGCATAACCTGTACCGATTAACTGCACATTGACCTTCAGAAATTGCAATGACAGTCATGAGAGAAGGGGACCTGGTAAATGAACAAGAACAGCAGCTCCCCTATAAGAGTAGTTTTTTTTTACTTAATGGACGTCCATAAGACCCCCCCTATATGGACTCGTCATCTTATAACAGATAAAGGAAATCAACGTTGACTGAGGCTCCTCCGTACCACCGTGAAGTTGAGGAACATTCTTTTGGACGGAACCATAACGGACGTTACAAAATGGAAAAAGAGACAAAAGGCTGCCTGAGGGATCGTTGTTATGAGCTCCCTGTGAAATGTATCCGCTACTTTACGATGCTCTTCACCCCTGCAGAATCCTCCACGGAAGATAACAACGTATCAACACGACACACTTGCTTGCGTTTTCCTCTAAACACGGGATGAGGATGAAGAGAACCGGGATACAGCTGCTTATCACCGAAGAAGAAAAGTACACGATGCAGTTGGAGTTGACATGTACACACGGTGAAAAAGATTGTGAAGAAACCTGTCACGTCGTTGTTTTAACCACGGTGAGTCTCCTAACCTTGGATCCATCGTGTTAAGAGACGATCCACCATGGGGAGATCGGCAGGCGCCGGTTAATTTGTCATACTGTCATTTGTTCTCTCAATCACCGAGATGCTGCAGATTGTACCGACAGGCCGCGGACCCCACTGGAAGTGCAAACAGTGATGGGTATCAGTATTGACATTGGTCTAAAAGGATCAGTTAGTCTTCTCGTTACCCTGTTGGCCTCGCAATCCTTTATTCATACAAAAAAAAAAAAAAGCCAGCCTGCAGCTGTGCTCCTCCCTCGGTGCTCTTACTCTCTGCTGATCTCTAAGAAAATACAAGGAGCACTACTGCCTAATGCCCCGGAAAATTCTGACGTCACCTTTCCACAGGAGGGGAGGACACACTCGATTTGATGGGCTAATTGTGTGTGGCATAATTAATCAATGTCTGCTGAACGACAAATTCCCCCATGCACACTCCCAATGCTGCGTGGATGCATAGGGGGTAATTGGGATTCAAGCGGCGAAGCTGCGTCGGCATCCAATTGTTTTTCTACCTTTTTTTTTTTATTATTCCACTTAATCATCTTCTCCCTTTCCTGGGTGGGTGTCTGTGGCAGCCGGTAGATCTGTATGGTAGAAGTGTATCACACTGATGAGGTCAGTCCCCCTGGTTCCTTCATGTCAGTGCCATCAATGGGTTCGAAGTTGGAGGTGCATTGTTTGCATGTAGCCTGTGAACCAAAGGTCAGAGGTCAACTCACCACATGGCATCAATGAGGGCCAGGTTACAGTTTCCAGTATACATGGGGTTTTATGTACAGGTGTGAAATGTCTCAGAAGGAAATTATGTCTATCAATCCCCCAAATGTACGGCCCGCTGGGTTCTGCACAATATTGCAGTGACCTGGCGTTGAAATCCAACGCTTCTTATTTTACCTGAGTTTAACAGTAAATGCCGAATGGTTTGTTGGCTTGTGGTTTGCACACGGCACATAAGTCTGCTGCCTTTTTTTTATTGGTTTCCTTGTGCTAATTATAAGAAGAAGAACATTTTACCAGGTTTGGCTCTAAATGGACATTTTCGCTCTTTCAAAATAAGATACACTTATTATATCTCATTACTTTGTGCAAGAATGAATAAGAGACAAAATAGGAAAAACACGAGGCCCCCATGGTGAGTTACACTGAACGTAAACACATTTTAAAGGTCGAGACACATGACGTCAAGACACCGCCATGATATAAGGTCCAGGTGTTGAAATCACAGCATGTCACGGTGAACTCTTGACAATAATTGAAACAGATCATTCAAACTCTCTGGAAGAATGAAACCCACTCTGGTGTTAAATTGTTCAGCCTCACCTCGAGGAAGTTTGATTGATCTGAACAAAAACTACCTGAATAACTAGATGAATGTGAATAATGAAATTACTTTGTGTATTGAGTTTATGTTGAGCTGAAAATGAGCCTAGCAGTAAATGTTTTGGGCTCAGCTATCTTATTAAATGTCCATTACCAAAGACACCATCTACAGGACGGACTCTTGCACCGTTATCAGATATCTATGTCTGGATTTGAACTTGGATAAATCTCAGAAACAGACAATAGATGGTTGTCCTGAGTGCAGTGAGACGATACTGCTGGTGTTGTACTCCACAGTGGTAAATGACTGTACACTGGTTGAGCTGACGAGTCGCCTTTCCGTCATTAAAATGTCATTAATTGGTAGAAATGGCTGCAAGTCGCCTAAATGAAGAGCGACAGAAGAGATGGAACGTGTCAGCAGAAGATTGATTCCACGCTGTTTCTTCAAGGTGCACACGGACTGCAATCAATGGTCGGGTTCCAAACCTCTCCATGCTCCCTCTGCTCCTCAACCCTCGCAGACCGACTTGCACCTCCAGCCGAGGGCTCAGGAGGGACTCAGGAGGGACTCACCCCCCGGCGCCAAGCTTCTGTCAGGCTGGTCGAATCGCTGGTCGAATCTTCTGTCAGAAATTTAAAAACTCTTCATTTTTTGGAAAAATGGTTTCACAGCGAGGTTCATTATTCCAACTACGGGACAGAAGCCAAACATTTACTCTGATTTTTGATGGCTGCTGGCATCGGCTCCCTCGCGATATCTAATCAGTAATACTGTGTAAACTGACCATGACTGACCATGCAGAGAAAGAGAGGAGACGTGCAGCTTGACGTTCTCTCCAAGCAAATGAAATGTAGTAGTGCAGGTAGTGACGGACATCCTTGATGCACTAGATTGCACTAGATTTTTTAAGCATTGCAAAAAATGCATTAGAAAAATCACCAGAAAAGTTAACATGAACGACTGAGACTGAAACATTCATCGTATTTAACATCGTACAGTCTTCATTTACACTCTGGAGCCGGGTCCTAATGAGGAGTTTAGTTATTCACTGATAATTTGACAATATTCATCCCTTCATCACAGTGTGAGCAACTCTGAAAGATCTGGCAGCAGACGGGGGAGACACAGAATAGCCAGATGTCATTGGACTATCATGCACCGCTATAAAACATTTATGAGCTATTAGACTGCCATGCCGGGAGGATGCTGCAGATTCTTATGAGGGCTGAGGGACACACAAAGGCTGGCGGAGGGATGAATAACCAGGTAGATGTAGCCACACACACACACACACACACACACACTCACACACACACACTGCTCTTCTTCAACAGTGTTTCACTTTCCAAAGATTGTCTTTTGTACATGTGAGCTACACGTATCCAGCTGAAAGAAAACCAACCAATGGCTTTTACTTATCCGGGGAGATGAACATTTTCCTGTGTGGCCTCTCATCTGCCAGAACGTACGGCGAGTGAATATCACACAGACCTCTTCACTGTATCATGTCAGCTGAGAGGCCGCCGGAGATACGGCAGCTAAAGCCCCTTTTTTTTTTGGAAGGGATTTTTCTGTAAGAAGGTGATTTTGTTCTCTTGGTATCCGCTATATTACTTTCAGCATTTCCGCAGCTAAGACGAGATCTCATTTCAGCATCATGCCTGAGAGAAGAGGCTTAGGGGAGATGACAGGCCTCTGTCAGCGCCCCCGCGCCGGGAAAATTAGGGTTACACAATGACACACGGCTCCGCAAGCACCACCATAAAGCCCTCTCGGTAATTGGATCCATTTTAGGGGGTTTAAAGCCCACTTCTTTTCGATATACATTCAGCACAACCCGAGGAACACAATTATTTCTCCTCTCTCAGTTTACATCTCTTTTTTGATTTAGACTGGCCCGAGGACAACAGCGTGGAAGCGAGTCCCGTCACATCCAGTTATGCTGAGCAGCTGCAACATATCACTCCAAAGCTGAATAATTTTATCGGTTTCTCTTTTCTTTTTTTCGCCGGGAAGACAAGATACCTTTTGAAAAAGGTAGCACATAAGAAAACATGTTTCTAGTATAGATTAGTTCTCTAGAGAGGTTGAATTGTTTCAGTACATATGGATTGATGGCAGTTAAATAGGACATCATGTCATTAAATGTTGTTTATATTCTGGTGACAGGTGCCCTCTAGTGGCCGTAGCAATCATGACACGCGCAAAGGAGGAAATCACTGGTAAAGAGCGATAAAGTCTTCGTGGAGCGGTTGTTAGAGGATGTTGATGGTCAACAAAACACTGGACAGGTTATTATTGCTACCATGATAATGAAAGTCGTGTAACCTTAAGGAATAAGTAGCTTTATCTATTTCCAATCATAAAACATCAGGATGCCTCCTGTCTCGGACTGAACCGCTCCACAACCGGTTGTTAAATCTGGCTCTATTTATAAATTATAAGGGATGAGATGCGCCCCCTGGTCTTTCCGCCCTGACTGAAGCATCATAATGGCAGTGATAACAACTGATAATAGACATTTAATCGGGTCGTAACATCTGCAACACAATGGTAACTCGTGCTTTCAGCGAAGCGTGATCGCTGGCAAGGTCAAAATCTGAACTATTCACTCCGATAAATAAATTAAGGGAACTTGTTTTTAATATCTGAAATGAATGATGAGAGGATAATACGGATCTAATCTTAAACATTTGGATTATATCAAACACCAGTTTTTGATTGATTGAGTATTTTTCCATCGTTATTGGGTGATCCGGCCTTCCCTTTGCTGGATTCGGATTCCTTACACACTTCGCTTCACTTCCCTCTCTTATCCGGGATCCATCTGAGGTCATAGCAGGCTGAGTATTGCAGAACCCCAGACAAGCCTCTCTCCAGCAACCCCCTCCAGCTCCTCCTCGGGATCCCAAGGTGTTCCCGGGCCAGATGAGACGTATGAGTCAGTGTGTTCTCGGTGCGCCCGGAGGCCTGCCGCCATAACACCTCTTACAGGAGGCACCCTGAAGGTATCCTCAGCCGACGATCGAACCACCTCAGCTTGCTGCTTTTCAACATGCGTGTGTTTGATTACGAGATCACTGATGAACATAATTAGTCGTTATTGCTTCCCGAATCTGAATTGGAAATGGACTACATCTTCTACAGTGCTTATCTGGCCTCTCTTGCTCAAGGAACACTTCGACACAGCTGGTTGCAGAGCCAGGGGGGGGTCGAACCAGGAGCCTTCCGACGATGACAATGGAGAGCTTGTCCGGCAGGCCGATGCAACGGCTTCGCTATAGGAAGCAGCCCAGATCCTCACCAGACGAGGGACACCTCGGTATTTATTACAGCCCATCAGGTTCAAACTGTGTGAGACTATAAAGGTGATTGCAGTGTTTATGTGAAGTGATTTTCAATCAAGCCATCTTTGCTAGAGTGACTTTGCTCTTGAGCACAATTCAGCCCTTCACATGCTGAGTGATAATTGCATCTCATCTAAAAAAAAAACAAAAAAAAAAAAAAAACAGGTGTTTTCGTGCCTTCGTCTTCGCTCATCCGGTTTCCCATTCGCTTTTCCCCTTAAATGTGGACGACTCCGAGAGGTAGCAGAACGGAGTATAATTAATTTACTGGGGAACAATGTCATCCCCCACAAGCAAGGTTAATTAAACTTTACAAAAAGCCCGAATGTAAACAGGAGTTTGGAGTTTGGCGTGGTCCTCGGATTCCGGGGTGAAGGTAGGAGTCTGTCTGTGGTGTCGCCAGTGCTGGAAGAGTGGGGAACAGGCGGAGGCACATACATGACCACACACCAGCAGCCACAAAGGAACACCCACTGTACAATCACCCAGGCACAGTTGTTTGCCTTTGAGCTTCATTAAAGTACAGGCCTCCCCCCCCCCCCCCCCCCCACCCCAACACGTACCACCACCACCACTCCAGCACAGCCCTCGTTCCTCTCTTCATTTTCATCAAAACATTGCAGATGAGCTCCTGAGCTCAATTAATCATTCCGCAGCTCTCCCGCAAAGCCCCTCTATTAATCACCAGGCCCACTATACTGCAGGGCCAAACATCAGACACCGGGTTTTTTTTTTTTGTTGTGGGAGCAGCCGTGTTGTCACCGGTTGTGTATACATACAAAACAACAAGAAAAAAAAAAAGGGACGCCGCCATTCCCATCCGGAAGGACTGTCAGTATTATACCGGGAAAAATGGACGTCTGGCTTGTCTCAGGGTGGATTAACATGAAACAGAAGGAACATGAATTGAAATCTTGTGATAAAATATGGAACACGACCACCAACCGCACTAGTAAGATGCAAGTGGAAAAGAAGAAATGGCTGCATTCCAACACCTGCTGGTCACCTCCTCCGGCAGTTTGCTGTACAATCCAGCTGTCACAGCTTGAGAATCACAATATATCATAACCTTACAATCCAATATTAGATTTTCAAAAGATAAGGATTACCTTGATGTAGCTGCACATGTTTAGCAGTATTCATTCATCCCTCCCCCTTGCTTGTCGGCCCTGTTTTCCTCAGTGGAAGGAGACGGTACGACAGCTTGAGAGGCAGCGGCAACTTGCTTAATTATAATAAATGTGCGGGCTCTTATCTGTCCTTAGTCAACCTTGGTGATTTTTTTTTAACTGCACTCCTTTTTACCGCTCGCTCCTCCAAGGCACAGGAAACAACCGTCTTTTGCGTCATATATCTGCTTGAAACACGAGACAAAGCCTTATCTACCGGCAGCTCCGGGCGTGCTAAGACAGCAAATGATTCAGTTCCTCGCCGCGGCGACTTGCCGTCGGATGCGATGACCTCTCAGCAGTCGGGAGATGGCCGACTCTCATTTTGTGAAATATAACATTCCTCCTTGATATTACACACCGTGTGAAATATTAACAGTGTTCACTGGAGCGGGAAACCAATAAATCAAACTGTTACAGATCAATAAGACTGTTGTTTTTTTTTATTTTGCAGCAGATGTTACCTGAGTCTCTCACTAATGTCGACTACTAAGCGAGAGTGTTGCACAAATTCGGCTTGTGACTTTCCGTCAGAGAGGGGAGCTGCAACAATCTGCTGATGGTGCAAGTAAATGCAAAGCAAAATCAAGGCGTAACAAACGTGGAGCTATAAGCTCGGTCATCGGTGTTACAGGCCTCGTTATAGACGACACATATGATCTACACTGTCTCACCAGGTGACCATGGAAACATGTTTCTGTCCCGGCCCAATCATTCTTTCCTACTCCGTCTCTGTAGTTTGTGTCTTTCTTGTGGGTGTGTCGCCTTCCTTGTCATCTCGCTCGCCCGCCAACAGCTCATCAACCCAACAGCGTCGGAGCCTTCCCTCCGAGACCTCACCAGTCTTTCGTCCAGGTCTCCTTGTACCTTCCTCCTTGTACCTTCCTTCCTGTCCAGCTCACAGCTGCCTTCCTTCGGTCTTCCGGCTCCACATTATAGAAGAGGAGTATATCAGATGACGTGCATGGATATAATGAGCCTAACCAGACCTTAACCGGTGAGACATTACGTTACAAGAGCTGTGGTTTATCAATGAAAGACGATATGCACCTAATGGCAGGTGGAGTTTTGCACCATCTGAAGCCTCCTAATGGCTCGTCATTACTGATAATGCGCCCAGTTAATGCACTGATAATAATCGCAGTGGGTGGCTCTCCTTCCCTGCCTGCCCTTAGCTCCGGCGTGCCTCCCAGCTCGCTCCCCCCCCCATCTGCCAGCGTGCTCAACACCCCTCCGCCTGTCTGCCTCGGCTCAGCTCCTGTCAACATCCCACCTCCCCACGTAGCCCTTTAATCCTTCAATAAAAGCTACTTATTCACC
>CAAKHC010005486.1:11335-31505 GCA_901007825.1 Macroramphosus scolopax | reverse complement strand
CATACTTCTAATCCACTTTATGTTTTTACAAACAAACCCAGAGCTGGAAGCTTTCCTCATGTGGACTGATAAGAACCTCACACATGGGTCAATAGTGGCAACTGTCATCGAGCACAGATTGAAGAAATCTAGATCAACAGCTACGGTTAACGGTTTGACGTTTCATATTGACAGTGAGAAACGTTGGAGGACTGAACCAGAGAATCTCTGTAACAGTGCGTCGTGCTGAAAACACGGGACAGACCTGTGGAATTTCATAATAAAAAGTGAATCCAATTTAAAATATTGAATTATGTGGATTTTGCCAAAATTCTGATTCAATTTATTCAAATCAGAGCTCCCTGAATAGATTGAAAAGAAATTGCTGTCTCAAGCACTTTCTAGTGCTGCAACCTGAGCTTCTGCAGTCTGTTTCACCGAGGGCGGTGCGCAGCGCCGCCTCCACACAGACGATCTTCAGGCCGAAAGCTGTGCACTCATACAAAGTGATACACTCGCCGCCCGTTGCTTTGTCGTAGACAGTCGGTCCTCGGTACTTACCAGAGCTCTTTGAGTCTCTTTCTTTGTGCTGGCAGTTTAAAAAGACCACTGTAAGTCAGGAGGACAACAATTGTACAAAAGCCTGGAATGTTTTGCTTATAAATTCCAATGCAATGACACACTTCATGTGTAAAATATTGTTTTAAATCAAATATATTGACATTGAATTTGAATATGTTCTTCTTGAATTATTGAAATCCACTCCATGATTAGACTTTCTGATGATGAAATAGGCCTAAAGCATAAAAAACTTTATGCGGAAGTGAAAGTGAAAGAAAACTTTGGTTGAAAAATGAAACAGAATCTGGAACCACTCAGAGATTAAGGTTTTATGAGGCCCTGTGCAATGACAAATGATTTGTCTTTACAGGAATACGTTCATGTTTTATTGACTATAAACTCCTTGTGCAATCACTGCCGCTCCCTCTTCCACACCCTGTATAACACACAGCTAAATAGTCACAACAATTGTTGCCTAGCTTTTGCGGAATGACTGAATTAAACTACTTCAGATGTTTATTCTCAGTGTTTAGTCTGATGCCTCCGTCTTGTATTTCAGGGCACTCTGAAGGAGAAAACGGTTGAGAACCTGGAGAAGTATGTAGTGAGAGATGTAAGTAGTTTGTATTCATCAAGGATGCTACAAGTGTTGTGTGAAAGAACACACACACACACACACACACACACACAAACGCACGATGTTATAATCTCCGAAGAGGCCAGTTTGTAAAGAATCTTGGAGCTTCACTCTTCACTCTTTTTCTCTTTCTCCTCTGTTCTCACCAGGGAAAACTGCCTCTCCTCCTCAGTCGAATGAATGAAGTCGCCAAGGTTTTCTTGGCTACTAACAGCGACTACAAATACACTCATGTAAGTCCGGCCGTGCCAAGCTTCACTTTACTCGGGGAAAAATGGTTAAACAAGCATTTAAAGTGTTGCAGTGACAGATATGAAGAGCACATCGACACACCCTTTGATCTACTTCTTAGACTTTCTGCAGGCACCTACTTGTATTGAGTCCAAACACTGCTATGTGTCTTTTGATTGTGAGTCTATTTGTTGTGTTCTCACAGAAAATCATGACCTACCTGTTTGACTTCCCCCACGGCCCAAAGGTAAGAGTTCCCTTCCCTCACTTCTAAAATGTCCTGATCGTATGAGGATGACTGTGAAACATTTCCTTTGTGTCTGTATATGTGACCTTCTGCTTGTGTGTCTGATCCTATCCACCGCAGCCTGGCACCTCCCACCGGCCCTGGCAATCCTACTTTGATCTGATCCTGGTGGACGCCAGGAAGCCTTTGTTCTTCGGTGAGGGCACGGTGCTCAGACAAGTGGACACGGTGAGGAGACACAGAACACAGCTGAGACAGATCGATGCTGCTAGTAACTGCAGTCACAGATGCTACTGTTATTAGGGGAGATTATTATGATGATTGTTGAAAAACTCTGATCCATGACCTATTGTATAGTCTTAATTTAGGATCTAGATATTATAGACATGACAAGAATATATGTAAAGTAATTGCTGATGTCATAAGTGTGTATGCAACATAATCACTTCTTACAAGTGGCTCCCTGTTATTGCTTTACACATCTTCTAATGCTAATAATGTTCTGTATTTCTCCTCATTTCAGTCAACGGGACGTCTAAAGATCGGAACCTACACAGGACCTCTGCAGCATGGTATCGTCTACTCTGGAGGTAAGACATTAGCCTCATTGTTCAGATGTGTGGTAGAACCTGAGAGTCCTCTGTTACCCAATACTGAACGTTACGTCACTGTCCCCTTAGGATCATCCGACATTGTGTGTGACTTGCTGGGGGCCAAGGGCAAGGACATTGTATACATCGGGGACCATATCTTTGGGGACATCCTAAAGTCCAAGAAGCGTCAAGGTTGGAGGACGTTCCTGGTTATACCTGAGCTGGCCCAGGAGCTGCACGTGTGGACCGACAAGAGCTGTGAGGCTGCAGACACCCACCCCAGTCACATGTTTAGATACAAGTGTGACCGTACATGTGCATTTCTAGTTGCATTCACTCATACACTTGTACGGCAGCGGTCCGACAATCATTAGAGAACAGTCCTGAGGTAGAACACGAGTCAAACTTCCAAGTTTCAGTGAAAGCACGAGTTGAACATGAGCTAAATTTGATTTAGATAATGTAATCAGTCGGTGCAAAGTCTAAACTCCAACAGTTGACAGTATCATTGCCTCGCAATCTCTGCTTATTCATAGTACGTACTTACGTACTTACAGTATGTCTGTACAATACAGTACACATCCATATATATACACATGTACATATAAACTGGAGCCAAATAATGTCTCAGAATCTCGCCACAACAAGCACATGAGTAGTTAGGACACAGATTAACCCCCCGTCTCTTGTTTTCCAGCATTATTCGAGGAACTGCAGGGCCTGGACATTTTCTTGGCAGAACTCTACAAGTAAGAACGATTACGTTTAACCTTCTTCTTTTAGCCTCCGCTCACCTTATCCCACCTCTCATCCTTGTCCCTTGCAGCAGATCAGCTCTTTGTTTTCTGCAGAAACGGTGCCTGTTTGCAGGTATCTGAATGCGTGTTTGAGTGAGATCAATAGGGTCAATATGTGGAAGTTTATCGGAGTTGCTTTCGCAGGCTGACTGATAAGCGACATTATTTATAGCTTGGCACAGCTCACTGTTGCAACCTCTTTCAGCAAACTGATATCAGTAAGCCCCTCCCCCATTCTCTCCTGTCCTTATCGTCTTTCTCTCTGTCCTTCCTCAGACATCTGGACAGCAGCAGTAATGAGAGACCAGACATCAGCACAATTCAGAGACGAGTCAAGGTACAGCTTTAATCACCTCTGTTGCTATGACAACAGGAGACCTGTCCACATGCATTTAACACGGGCTGCAGGGAGAAGTCAGTATGATGTCAGTCGAATTGTCAATATTCACATGTATGGTATGTTTGACATAGTGTGTGTGTGCGTTCTGTAGTTTATACATTAACTGTACTTCACCTTTGCACCAAGAACCTCACCCAGGTCGTCCAAGTTGTACTTTGATGAGTATCTGTTACTGAATAACCACACCAACACCCCTAATAGAGATACTACTACTATCAGAGTACTGAGAGAGGAACATCTACTATTAATGGCATCATTCTGAATTGTTGGTTTGTTTTGGCCCAAACATCATCATCATCATCATCCACCTCTTTTACCATCTTTCCCTTTCAGAAAGTTACACACGACATGGACATGTGCTACGGCATGATGGGAAGCCTTTTCCGCAGTGGCTCCAGACAGACCCTGTTCGCCTCCCAAGTGATGCGTTACGCTGACCTGTATGCAGCCTCCTTCATCAACCTGCTTTATTATCCATTCAGCTACCTGTTCAGAGCCGCACATGTGCTGGTGAGTACTCAAATGCAAATTGAGGGAGAAGATTGAGGGCAAACTCCTTCAAAGATTAGAGCCAAATTGACTATTCTGATAAAGTTTCTTGCTAAGTTAGATTGTAAACCAAATTCACTTGAAGTTGTTGAACAGATGGGTACTTTGTTGCGTGGCCTCTCTTTCTATTAATTGATTCAAAAGAATTCTTAGGGAGAAAGAATCATGTATTTAAGATCAAGATGAAGAACATTGTTCTTCAATCAGCCTAATCATTATTGTTTTTTCATTTAATAACATTCTCAGAATCCCTACAGCCAGTATAACAGTATAACTCTGATTTTACTCTGAAGATCACCGGCAGTCTCACTCCTCTTGTCCTCCTTCGTCCCCAGATGCCCCACGAGTCGACGGTGGAGCACACCCACGTGGACATTGACACAGAGTCGCCGCTGGCCACACGTAACCGCACCCACTGCAGTGACTGCAAAGACCTGGAGTGCAAACGCAACCAGTTGACCCGCTCCTTCAGCGAGATCAAACCTCCCAATCTGTTCCCCCAGACTCCACAGGAGATCACTCACTGTCACGATGAGGATGACGACGAAGAGGAGGAGGAGGAAGAGGAGGAGGAAGAAGAAGAAGAAGAAGAAGGAGGAGGAGGAGGAGTAATGAGCTGTACATTATAAAGAGAGCAACCTTCCCATTCCTGCCTGCTTATGTGTCCCAGTTCCAGTTGGGTAGTGATTTCTCAATGTGGTACAGGGAGGAAAAACCTCTCCAGTGTGTGTGTGTGTGTGAATCAATACTGTATGCACACACACACACACACACAGTGGAGATCGCTGAGGGAAACATTAAGGACCAGTAGAGAGAGAGAGAGAGATCATATGACTGTCAGAAGACTGTGTGCATGATTGGTCCCTGTAACCCGACTTTTCTTAGATTCATTTAAAAGAATAAGAACCATTTCATGATTTTTACTTCATTCGATTTCTTTTTCCTGTGAAACAGGCAGAACACACGCTCGACTAAACCTCACCCTGTTAATTAAGCTTACTCTTAGAAGACCCCGTGATGAATCGACTGTAGGCTGTAATCTATCAGATAAGATCAATAAGCTCATTAAAGTCATAGAAACACACCAGCCTTGCTGACACAGAAATTCACATTATCATTGATGCTGAAGGAAGATTCAACACACATTACAGCAGATCTTGTTTATGCAACATGGGAACAACATTCAGTCAGTTGTGCTTCATCTCGTGTGTTTTCATGTGCTTTGTTCTAACTTGTGCAAGTGTGTTACGATGGTGTATTTCTGTGTGTATCTTCTGCAGTAGACTCGCTCAGACAAATAGCGTCCTGAGTGGTTGCACGTTCGGGATCCATTGAACTAAACTGAAGCACAAGCCGCTGTTCCACTGATAACCAGGTGCATGTCTGTCTGAAAGTTTGGTCGAGAGCTGTTGAGCTGATATTTGGTTACCAAGCAACAATGAGGACATAGTTCTGAAAATGTATTAATATGTCTCTATGACAACAGTGAAGTAGTGCTTCTGTAAATAGCTTTCAAGTGGATGGTGTTGGCGATGTAATGTCACGGTTAAACACCAGGAGAAGCTCAGATGCAGTATTTTTTTCAGTGTGATTTATATAGGACAAGAACCTTGAGTATTGCATTGGACTCTTTACAGAGGGGTCAGTTTCTAATTGAGGGGGAGAAGGGGGGCTGGTTTCTGAAGGACAATACAAGAGGAGGTGGCTTTGACTTGTTCAAGCTGCTAGAAGATGAGTGAAGTGATTGGTTGGATGAGAGGATGCTGCTGGCCTCAGTATGCAAGGAAATGAGGCTTTTTAGGATTTATAAAACTCAGATTAGTCGGTCCACCCGGCTTCAAAACCGGGATTAGCTAGCTGACATGTATTTTGTGTATCTCCTCGTTTCAGCTGGCTGTTTTCATCAGCGGAAAGAGTGATGTTCGTTAGAGTTTGTGCTCCTCTCCAAAGGAGGAGTGCGCGAACAGTGTCTGTTGAGCTTCTCGACACTGTTTCATTTAATTATCGTGTTTGTTCTATCGTAGCTGTGTTACTAGTTCAGGACCTGATCAGCAAAATAGACTTCTTATCAAGAGTTTAGCTCTGAACACTGTGTGAGATTAGTGTGAGTTCATCGACGTCGGACAAGCGACCCACCAACTGCCACCAGATTCTGATTTTTGTTTTTGATAAATCCTGATATGTGATTATCAACTCTTTCCAACTGAGCCCCGCCCCTTTAAAACCAGTGAGAAGAGCACAAGAGAAAATAATAAGAAGGTCTTTCATGTGAAAGAACCAGAACGGTTGAAACGTTGTCAGTACACAGTGTGAACAGAGAACACGGAGAGGATTTTACTTTTTGTTCCTTTTTTCAACATCTATTGTATGCTGTAAGTTAAGTTTCCTCATCCTCTATTTAGTGTTGACATGTTGGATCAGCCTGTTGAGTTAGATCACTAAAGGGAAGGAACCTGCCATCTGCTTTGCTTTACTTTTGCTTTGGCCTGTTGTGGAGAAAGTGTTTAACTGCCACTCTGACAGAACCTGTAAAACATTAAGAAGCATTTTTACTGTTGTTTATCATTTCCTTTTTTCTTTTTTTTTTTACAAATGAAATATTTGTATTTCCAATTGAGATCTTGTGTCTTGAACATAGAACGACTGGCTTTGCTACATGAGGCAGCTGCATTGCTAATAAGAAATAGATTGTTGCATAATTTGCATATGCATGTGAGAAGCACATCTGTTCTGCCGAGGTGATCGTAGCGTTGGTTCTCTTCTATGTGGAGTTCATTATAGGAAAAGTGTTTTTTTTTTAATTCCATCATTCTACACAGAGATAAAAACTATAAGCCTGTGTGCATAAAAACAAACGTACCATAAAGGGAAATGTGAAGAGCATGTTAATGACTGTAACTAAGATGTCTCTTGTTATCAACACCGTGGGGTTAGTTTATTTTTCTAAGCTAGTGTTTTTAAATGGTCTCGGTTTACAGAACTGTAAATAGACCTTTCCATTGCCTTCCCCTCATCACTTTTGTTTTTTTTCAAATCACATTTTTGTTACCTTTCATAGAGTACTGGAGAGGTCTGTTGCTCAGATGTTGAATCGAGTGAAGCCTGGTGAACAGGTTACAGAGCTTTTCAGAGTTTTTTTTTTAAATTGTCGTCATGACGACGGGAATGCATCAACGTGAGCAACAGATGCCAAAACGGTCACCTTTCATTTTCTAAACTATGGTTATCTTTTGTTCTATGCATATCGATCGATGTTCTTTGAACCATGTTTTCTTTGTTTCCTACTGTACATTGAGGAAAAATACATACAAATGTAGAATAAAGATAGTTTTTCATAATTGTCTTGTTCTGTGGCTTCACTGTATGAGACAACCAGCCTCAGTGAGAAACTGCTGAAGGGCCCCTGATCCTCTGGGGACCTGAGGGTCCCAGCTTCACGTTGTAGCAGTTGTGTTTGTTATAATTAATACAAATGTGTCCTCATGTTTGTCCCACTACAGCAACATATAAACATAAAGGTGACACCTGCATAAGATAATGTAATTTTTTTTTTGTATACTGTACAATGTGGGAACTACATACTAAAACCACAACATATACAAATTATAGACGCCATGAGAATAAACCAAAGTGAAACCAAAAGATCTTGATTGCTCCTGGTGGGTGGTTGGAGTAAAGAATATGAGCCCTGCCCCTCAGGCAATGAGCCCCGCCCCTCCGATTATTAGCCCCGCCCACCATGTAATGAACCCCGCCCCTTCCATGTAAGCGGAAGGTAGTGCGCAACACACAAAAAAAACATACTTCTCAAAGATGGTTTCCGTCATTTCCTGTGGTCCTTATCACAGTGGTGAATGTTCAAGCGTTTATTTATCTGATAACTACTGTTTAAATGAGTCACTCAATGCAATATAAAAGTGGGTGTGCTGTCACGATTGACAGAATTAGGTGAACTACTGGTACTGGCGGAGGTATTTACAGACATCCAGTGCAGAGCAATATGGTAGCACTTGTATCAAGGATATTCCAGCGTCATTTTGACAAGGTGGGAGGAAGTGGTGCTGTGCTTAATATCTATATGCAGTATACGTATGGCTAAAAGGTGTTCACTTTGATCATAGCGCCCTCTGCTGGTCACACCACATAGTTTTTGCAGGGCTTCATGATTGTGCAAGATTTTGTGAGTTTTCAAGTAAATTAGCTCTTTTCTTTGATTTCAATAGAGCCTCATAAAAATAATAATAACAAGTTTAAATGAGCAAATTGAGAGACAGAAAAGGGTAGAGGATGTGGATACTTTAGAAGCTGATGTTTTCATTGCCTGAAGACTATAACTGATAATATTTGTTGCATCTCATGCTGGTTCACCTGCGTCATTCACAGGCAGCAATGACAAACCTTTGTTACAAAAACAGGAACTAAAGAATACATGGGTGGGTGGATGACGCCAGTAGTTTTGAAACTAAACTAAATTTTTTCAGCCTTCTGACGTCTGTCCTATTAAAGTCTATGTGACGTAAGTAACAGCAGCCACTGCTGCCAAAAGTGTCAAGATATAATAAGCGGATGGTAAAGTGCAGTGTAAATGCAACACAAGAGTCATGAATTAAACATTTGCCCTTATAGACTACTGGTCATACCATAACTCCCACTTTTTTTTAGGGTGTACATAAAGTGTGCAAATATTACTCAGGAGAAATAAATTTATATTAGGAACATTCAGCGACCAACTTTCCTTCTGTTAATCATTCACTTTTTTTATTAAACCACCAGCTGGAGGAGGCAATGGGAAGGTTGTGAAGAATCATTATGGACAGCACATGGGTACAGTAGCAGCATTGCGATGGACAAAAGACCAGTTCAACACGGGCCTGCAAAGCATTCACATAATGGAAGGACGGTGATCTGTGAGAGAGAAAGGAAGACAGTTTTGTACGTGCTTGTGCTCTGTATTACAGATTTCTAAGATAACCCAGCTGATGCTTCCTCCACTGATTCCTATTGTACGTTTGGACTTGTCTTGTCCTCCCGTCAGGCACTGAGATCCCGGCTCGGAGAGCAGAGTGTGACTGTCACAATCTTAGTGTTTTCATTGCTTTATCTCTGGAGTGATTGTCCCTGCAGAGCAGAGCTGGCCTGCTGCATAGGAGCACTTTCAAGTAAACAATAAACAACAGCGAATACAGCTGCAAACAATGCAATGTTCTCTATGTCTGCTTGCACAGCAGGGACGCCCCTCTGAACAGGCTGAGCAGATGGAAGGGCTGTATGTCCAAATGTGTGGCCAGAGCACGCACACATTGAATTACATGTGGAAACAGCGACCACCGGTGGTGACAAACTGCAACTGCGTGTTAAAAAAATGACAGTTGCTTCAGGATGTTGGTGTTGCCTGGAAGGTGGCGAGCAAACTGCAGTAGATATAATGTTAATAAACAGGATTGGAAGTGGAATCAAAATAATGTTAAAAAGTTAAGGAGTTAAAATCGACACCCCTACAGATATGAAGTAAACAGAATTAATTTAAACTAAGACTCATGCAGCGTTAAGAAAAATTTCAAGCACACATACAGCATCTTAAAAACTCATTCCTGTCTTTCTGAGGTACAATAGGGCAAGAGAGTACTAGAACACAACAAAGTATGTTGAATAGTTTGACATTTTGGGAAATGATTTGCTTTCTTGCCAAAAGTGAGATAAAACTTGGATGAGCTTAGTATAGCATAAGGACTGCAAACGAGGGGAAGCAGCCAGCCTGTCTGTTTAAAGTAAAATAGAAATAAGCTCACAAATTACTACAAAAATAGTCAAGTGTATAACCAACTGTTTCAGGTTATGTTTTTTGCATGGATTCAACCAACAGGATATGCACAGTAGATAATGAGTAAGGGACTATTTCCTGTGTAGGAACTTCCTGGAGTAATTAGTCAGACTTTATAAGAGGTGCTGATAGACAGATTTCCTTTAAACTTTACACACAGTCCCACTAGCTGTTTCTCTATGCTAAACTATGCTAAACTAGCCCTTTATTTACTGAGCAGTTATGAGAAAGTAATCTGAATAAGAAAGGTAACACCCGCCTTCTTACTCCAAACCACAGAAGAGTAAAGGGATAATTTGTAAGGTGCTAACCAGCCGTAACACCCAAAGCTTGTAATCAGAGGTGAGTGTTGGAACATGAGACGACTGGTGAATTGAGTCTGTCTCACTCTGTTTCGTGCTGAGGCATCACCTTGTTAATTACGCTCCCTCAAACAGGAAGTGATAAAGACATCTCCCAAAATGTCAAACGATTTCTTTAACTGTTTCTGAAGGTGTGATAGAAATAAACATACATGTCTAAGACAAAAGCAAAACAATCCAAACGTCTCTCTTAATAGCAGCCACAACAGTTGCGAGGGAGGTTAAAGATTCTGATCTGAATTAACAGCAAAGGGAGTGAGCTTGTTTTATGATCTGCATTGCGATGGGAGTCCACACATGTCAAGTGAAGCCTCTTCAACATTCACTGCCATCAAAAAAAATAGCAGGCTGTGTTCTGTAGACACACATGCAAAACAAAAAAAGAAAACAAGTTCACACACAAGAAGTGGTAAAGGAAAGCTGCGTATCATTCTTGGACATCGTTTAATGTCGAGGTTGCTTTCTGTGACGTTGACGATGCTAAACATGTTGGATGAGGTCATTAATACTGTGCAATTGTCAAGTCGGATTATGTGTAAAATTGGCAAAAAGTCGTAGACACACAACCTCCACATGCATAGGTGCTGCGTTGGCACAATCACACGCCGCGTAGCATCCCCCCCGGCGCTACACCGTGGTGATAATCCGGGCCGCCATCGTATTGGAACGTACAGTAGACGTGTTTGAGGTCATCGGATGCAAAATCATAAAAAGGTGACGAACAAAAAGAGAGACTAAGGAAAATTTTGCTTGCAGATGGCTGCAGTTCAGCATTTTTCAAAGACAAATATACACACAGAACATACATACAAATACATCTGTCGATTTATAATAAAGTGATTTTTCTTATTCATAATCATCTCTTAAATAAATTGCGGTTCATTGCACTTTGTTAAAATAATTAATGATATGATTTCTCTTAAAGGCAATAGTGTGATTTTTTTTTAAAGGTGAAAAAGATATAAGCCTGATTTAGGATAATAGTAAAAATAACAAGATCTGTAATATACATACTGTATCTGTAAAAGACCTTCACCTCCTCATATACATGAATGGATCTCCACATATGTAGCATGTCCTTTCTGATATGACACGTGCCCCACGCACACATCTGTGTACATGATTGTGCATGCTCATATGCCAGTTTATGTCATATCGTGTCTCCACGCATACATATATACATACAATATTATAAAATAAATAAATACAGGAAAACATTCTTGGTTCGTGGTTTGACGGTTTCTTTCAAAGCGGTTTTTGGTGCAATCTTTGACAAACCGTTGCTCTCTGCGCGTCTGGGTTGGAGTGCATGCTGATGGGATCAACAGTCGACTGAGTTTCCCTGAAAGATGCACAGGTGGGGATGTTGCTTGTGTTTGTGTTCCGATGCATGTGTGCAAAAGCAGTCAGTGTCCAGTGTAAGAAGGCGGGGACCAAGGTCTTTGGCCTGAGGAGAAAAATTCAGCGACTTGTGTGTGTGTGTGTGTGTGTGTACTTGTAGGGGAAGGGGACGAGGTTCGCATGCACTCTGATGTCCTCTAGTCCAAGTCACCGCTATGAAAGTGTCAGATTGTCCCAAAAAAGAAGCTCAGTCACAGGTTCTGTCCGAGTGCACCCTCTGTAAGAGGATGTAGTAGAGCAGGGATTCTGACAGCGTTTCAGGTGGGGGCGTTCAGGGTGTCGCAGCACCCGTCTTCCCCACTGGCCCTCTATAAAAGGTCTCACCGACTTACTGACTGGGGGCTACTGGTTGGAGCAAAACCCTCACTCGGCCCGCATCCGCTTCCCCAATTTCCCTCATCTCCATCTACACCACCGCTCCATGTGTCCATGAGACAGGGTGGAGGGTCTGGGTCTCCACCGGGCTCTGCAGGGGCTAGATGGGTCCCTCGTTGTGAGAGCTGTGGTTGCTCCTGGTGAGTCCCACACAGTTCTGCTGCTGGTTGAGCAGGTGGGACGTCTCGTTGGCCACAGCTACAGTCACGGCCGGGGCGATGACGTTGCTGCTGGCTGTGGTGGTGACGACGGTCGGGGTCTCCACGCCATCATGGAGCTCGGTCAGCGTGAGCTCGATTTTAGTGAACTCGCTGTCTGTTGATTGGGGCGTCTTGTCCATGCGTGACGCCATCACAGCGTTCTGGTACTGCTGGCGCGTAACCTAGGAAACGGCAAAGATGGATGATCAGCTCAGATGTTACAGCAGGAAGTTGGGATTGATTGTGTTGTTGTTCACAATGTTAGAGGAGAATGTTTGACATTACAATTCACCCAAAATACACGTATACATCCAACTGACATAGTGATACATACACATGTGAGCCTCAGTACGAGTGCCTCCCTGCTCACGTGTCCGTGTGTTCTCACCTTTATATACTGCAGGTCTGAGCGCGCTCTGACAGAGTAGTCAGGTACGTAGATCTGCAGGAAGGAGTTGAGCTGGTTGTTGCTGCTGCCGAGAGTCGGGGTGATGGCGTCTATTCGATCGCTCCTGTTCAAAGAGTCTGAGTGGTTCAGTCCGAACGGCCGAGGAGGAGATTTATTCTCTGCGAGGGAGGAGATGAGAGGATGTTTTAACGCATGAAAACACAAGAACACATAAACAGATTTATCACCAACTGATTTTCTCTGGAGCGAGTTGAGCTTCAGACCTTGTGTTCTGGTGACATTTTTCCATGTCAAGTGTTGGATATTAACATGAGTTCTTGCTGTGACGCTGTATGGAAATGTAATCCGGTACATTCGGTGAGGGGAGTTTGATAAAGCAGGTAATGAGTCGGTGGTCTCCAGTGATGCAGCGTCCTTCCATGTGCTACCACACAGATGACTTGTTCCTGATTTTTTTTTTTTTTAATTAAAGACAGATTATGTTTTCCACTTCTAAAAGAAGCCTAGTGAAAATCACACACAACAAAGTGGAAACGGCTTGGCCAACGCTAATGCTACTACGCTGACTGGAATGTATGTAATCCCATGTTGGAATATGTGTGTGCGTGAGAGGCAGCGAGACACACAAACATTGTGTGTGTGTGTGCGGGGCAAGCACAGTGGGCCAAAGACCTGGCATGTGAACTCTTGCATATTAGTACTCCACTTTTTGGAGGCTGCGGGGGCAAGGTCAGTACAAAAAACACGAAAAGAAACGCACATGTAATGCGTTCACGCACGCCATACATACGCAAACTTGTGCACAGCGTGGCGCCAAACTGGGCAAGAAAAAACGAAAGAGGTGAAAAAAAGTGTGTTTATGTTCCTCAAACACATGTGTGGAGTGTGTGCTGTACATGTGCCTGTGCATGTGGACACATGTGTATGTGCGTGTGTACGTATGTGAGCACAGTGGTGTCCAGCAGGGGGCTTTAGCTGTAGGTCTTGTTTATGTAGTCAGAGGGTTAAAGGTTGGGGGCGAGGGGGGTGGAGCCTAGGTCCACTCCGGGGCCTCCAGTCTCTAACGCCATTCAGCCACTTGACTAATGGCTCAGAAGATGAGGGTGTTAAAGTCTGATTCTTCTCAGTGTTTGCTCCTCTCTACTTCTCTTTCACTCTGAAATGAACATGTTGCGTTCAGGTACAGTGAGATTTTAAGAGATGCACCCATTAACACAAAACAATTGAAGTATGCATGCAGGGGACTTAATTGTGGTTGACACAGAGCATGTAGGTGAAACTTTGTGTGGGATTGTGGCTGATATTAGTGAAGTTGTGGGGGTGTATATGGACAGAAAAAGGCCACTGTACCTGGAGATCCTGCCAACGATTCAGCCCTACTGACCACAAAGGTACGAGACAGGGACAGAGGGACTTTAGGGGTAAAGGAGGGAAGAAAGAGGAGAAACATCGATCAAAGGTGAGAAATCATCACACAACTTCATCAATAGTAATCTAGTGGTTGCATCTAATTTCTATCACTGACTGTTGAAGGTGGAATAAATGCATCAACTACGCCCACACCAAGCTCCATCATTAGTATACTGAAGGTTTCCTTTGACCTCTGACTACACACAAGAGAGGACACTCTCCTTCTCACCAGTAGGTGTCTCTCAGATCAACTGAATGGATCAAAATAGTTGAAAAAATGAGTGAAGTTGTTTAGTTTATGAATGGACTGCAGAAAGTGAGTGTATCACTATGTGATGTTAGCTCATGATGTCACTGCAGGACTCTGATCCAAATCACTGATGGACAGAAATGTACAGGTTTTGTACAACTGGGGACACCAATAGGTTAATAACTTACCTAGGGAAGAAACATGAAGCTATATATTTATATTTATTCAAGAGGAACTAAATAGGGTCAGAAACTTTTAAGAGACAAACCAACTTGTTGTTGACATCAGGATCATAAAGTCACGCTGGTGTCAGAGATCTCACCTGGCGAGGCTGTCAGAGCCAACATCCCATAGAAGGAAAATGGTCCCGCTTCAAACTTCATCCCCTCTTTTCCTGCCTCCACTTCCACTTTCCCCTGTGAGACACAGAAAACAACTCTTATTAATACGATCAGCAGAATATTCTCGATGCAGCTTTGTCTACATGTTAAAACAAGAATACACGACTCACTTTACAGGTTATTTTTCTGTTTATAATGATTTCTGACACTGTATATCTTTTATCACACCAATCCATTTACTAAAGACCTCTGAACCGCACTCAAAACATCCTCACGCATTAGCGCTTCATCGTGCGTCACTGTATATTTCTAGGATTTCCTCCGGCTTTGTAATTCCAATTCCAATTTCCAAATCTTTTGATTCTTTTCCTGCTCAAATACATGTATTCATCCCTCCCATGAGTTTAGAACAAATCCATCCCCCCTTCCGTCTTTTCTCTCCTTTCTACCACTCGTAGAAAATCTGCCGTGTGTTTAATAGCTCCAAATCTGCCCCTGAGCCGGGTCCCAAGGGCACTGACCCCACACTTGTCCCAACTGGACCTCATTTGATCGAGAGCTATTACACACACGGACTTAGCAGACGAAATATATAAAGTATGTGGATGTGAGAAATATTTTTAGAAACTGAAACTCTGCTCCAGTTGTAACTAAACACCCGTCATGCTGTAAAGACAGTATGTTCAAAAACAACACTAATTAAGTAACTCTACAACGTTTTATGACAGAGCCGAGCAGCTTTCAAACTGAAAGGTACTTGAAGGTCGGCGACACTCGTTCTGAGCAGCTATTGAGTAAACAATTGCAGAGTTACTTTGACATTTCTGCAGAGAGAAAAGAATAGTGAGAGAATGAGAGAAAAACCAGTACAGTAAACCACTGGGTCACCTGAGGTTAAAACCTTCCCTTCTGATTCCTCTCATGCTCCTAATCCTGCCCCAAACATCACCCATGGGAGTTGATCTACCAGTTCTGTTACTGAAGTTCTGCCAGCGTTGCCTTTTTGCATTGCGTGTAATTTTCCTAACCTTTGCTTGTGCCTGCTTTTACTTAATTAGATTCCAAAATGATGGGTTTGTCCTAATATCCTGAAAGCTTTGTTCCTCTTTCACTGCCCTTCTCTTCAATCTTCCTTTGCTTTTAGAAAATGCCTGGTTAGAATCTCCTAGTGATGTTTGTGTAACCTTTCTTCTTCTGTTGTGCATGAGGATCACATACGTGCTCGAGCAGATCAACATCTAGCTTGTATTTTCTTGCCTTAAATAGGTTCCATGTAATAGTAGACTAAGTGTTGTTTACAAATCTCCTGATGCGTCCACAAACCTGCAGGATGAGGATGAAATAATCCACAGGCTTGTTCCTATGGAAGAGGTAGTGCTCCACCGCCCGCTTGTTCTTCTCATCATATTTCAGCTCCTGGATGACGTTGGGATGCTTCAACAAACGCAGCAGAATCTTTTCCGACATTTGCACGGGTGCGAATGGTTCGATCTCTACAGAGAGGGAAAGGCAGGCTGTTAGGATTCAGAAATATAAATTACAGCCCAGCTGATTCCGGCTGCTACCAACATAAACACGTGTTTTAAAATTCCATTGATATATCGTCAATCACTTCTTTTATTAACACACATAACATACGCAAACATTTTTTGGACAGAAACGCCGTAAATATATTTCTTTAAAGAATTGTGACCGCGACACAGAGTTATACACTTATATGGACGTCAGCCAATATATCTCTCCCCATCGATTCATCCATCAGGCTCTCTTATAAATCCAACTTGACATCAGTAGTTGACAAATTGCTTTGTCAACAGAAAATCGACTTCATTCAATTTCAAAAATTGCTTCTCCGGTCATTTAGTAAAGCGTCAATCATGTTCTGACTCAAGCTTACGAATGTTTTCATTATCAAAAGTAGCATATTTTTAGGTTCCAGAGTGTCGTTTTGAAACACCTTCAAGACATCAATCTGGGCTACAGATTCAGTGTGATCAACATCTACGTGCAAGAACCATCCGGGGGCCCACATGAGTGATTTAAAGGAGAAGTCAGCGATTGCAATCCAATAGACTTCCTGTCAAACTCAGTGAGTATCTCCTCTCCGGTCCGCTAGCTGTCTGTCTTTTGCGTGTACTGAAAAAGAGTTTATACACAGTGCCACGTCCATGTATACAATCAGCTCAAGTTTTGCTGCAGGCAATTACCATGGGGATCATAATATCACTGGGATCAGTTGGGATTATAATTCCAGGAGAGAGACACCAAAGGCAGCTAGTAACCACCCGCTACTCAGGAGGCGTGAGAGGCATGTAGCTAAGCTAAAGGCTACGCTGCACAAACCATCATTCTGACTGTACGTCTGATGTCTTTCAAGCAAGACAGGCGAGCTACGACTGGAGGTTACATTGCACAAAGAACTCCTGCATTCTGATTCTGACCAGGACATGGCTGAACTGCAACATTACTGATGCTACCGTGAAGCTAGCAGGCATGTGCATATGTAACTGTTGCACGCACGCCTCTGACTGACCTTTCGATGTCTCGTATGTTTCGTATGTCTACATACAACACTTCTTTACACTCTCTTTTCTTGCTCTTAAAGAATACTGCTAATTGTGTATTGTTTTTTTGCACACCAGTCTGCACATGGAGTACTGCTTTTTGTGACTTTAATTTGATTAAACATATTGTTTGTGTTCTTCTTTCAGAATACACAATAAACAACATGTCTCTGTGTATCGCAGATGTCACTTTATAAGTTACCGTTGTTGTTATCCTCCTTGCATTCTGCCATATTGTCCTTTTTGGTCAGCTAGCGCAGTTGTGAGTGTCGTTGCCATGGCGATAAACGTCCGTGACTTAGGGGGGGTGGAGCTTCTGAAGGAGCGCTCAGGGGAGGGGTGTGTTTGTTTGGCTGCTGGACTCAAATGTTACGAATCTAAATAAAAGAGAACTTGCCTTGATCAGCGATATTCTTATCATTATTTCTGTCAACTCTGCACATATGACACCTGTTGCATGTCTGTTCATTCTGGAAGGTGCATCCCTCATCTGTTCCTGAAGTTTCCCTTTTCCTTTAAAAGTGTTTATATTTCCTTTTATCATCCAATAACTGAGGGTGAGGGTGGTATGCAGATTGAGAAGCATGTTGAGGATCTTCACTAGACTTGTAAAAATTGCCAGCCCAAATTTAAGCTGCAATTGCATCAGTCTGGGGGAGCTAACTATAATTTATCAATGACGCATCAGGTGTGTGAATCAACCACCTAATGGGCCAAACAGCTCCTTTAACTCAGCAGCGGTGATATGTGTCAGCTGGCTCCACCACCAGGAACTAAACCACTTAATAGCCTTTAGAGGAACTTAATCAACGCTTAGCTGCTAGGTCAAAGTTCTAAAGCAAATCCATCTGCAGGAGTTGTAGTCAACTGCAACTGCTGGAGTAGTACTTGGATATTCAACTGCCTGTTTAGAAATCTCTCCCGAGGGAAAGCGGGTGAAATATTTCAAATTTTACACTAAGCATGTCGACTTGTGTGAGAACCTCGATCATAGGCCAAAAATGCTGGAAGTGATGTCACCGAGGAATGAGTGTAAGCAAACAGGGTGGTGTTTTTAAAGCTGTGAGCTAAGATCACAACATGTAACCTTCAGTGCATGACACGCAAGTAAATAGACGCCTGCGTTTTTTTTCTCCCCCTTTTCTTTTCTTTCTGGATTTGTGCACAGTCTGCACAGCCATCCCATGCCGCACTCCCAAAAGGCCTTCCACCTCTTCACAAACACACACACACACAAACAAACATGCATACCAACACGCTGGCTGTGAGTTCTCACACAACTCATTCACACACACACACACAATACTCATTCTACACACATACTCAGTCTTCTCTACACCCACTTGCTCCAGAAACTAAGAGCACACACGGGCACATGCACACACAAACAGCTCAAACACACACTTTCCCCGCAGTGAGGGTCTGAGGGCACACTGGGGGAAGTCAAGCAGCAACGCAGCCTACTTGCCTGTTGCTAGGAAACGCAGGGTAGCCAGCAGAAGCTGAGGTGATATTTTAACCTTCATTTCATTGTCGGTAGGCTTGAAGGCCGAGAAATCCTGCTTCCTTTCCCGATGGGTGATTTTCTTCTTGGTCTTGTTGTCAGCTGAAGGCGGAAAAATGAAAGTTGAGCGTCAGACACAAACTTAATCGTGCACTCCACCGGGGAGAGGTCAATCCACGTCACTCCACAGTCAGCGAGCTACTCGTCCCAGGTCACCGGGTGACTAAACTGGAGTTACCCAAAGCTTATTGCTTTTCCCAGAAACATAGCTGTGGCGTCTTTCTCAGAACTAAAAGAGAGCTATAGGGGGCTACATTGTTAGCTTACCACATTCTTAGCATTACTTCAGGCCATATGTATTGGGCCAACAAATAAACTGGCACGTACTCAATGTCTTTAGGCCTTACTGGTTCCGTTTGGCTGAAACTGTACAGTAAGAGCAGGTTTGATAGTTTGAAACAGTGAATGTAACACGTGTTATTTTAAAAAAGGACGTAAAGCATTTGTTACATCCTCATCAAATGTTGATATAGCTGCGTAGCTTCCAAACACCTCAGTTGGTCAATAACCTCCACAAATCATCATTAAAATAAAATGTACTCAACATTTGCATTTTGAAGCAGCTGTAATATAAATGGATCCAATGAACAGATGTACTGTGTAACATGTCACCTGTAATTATCACCCGACTCTGCAGTTTTAGTGACCATCAGCTCGTTGTTTTGGATTAAAGGCCCTCAACCTATCTTTGATTTGTGTTCAACCAACTGGCTGACAGAATGAGTGAACATGGTGGAGCTTTTTATTAGTTGAGGAACCAGATATTTTCCTCTTTCGGGTTACTTACATATCATGTATAAGACGTTGTTATATATCGCTGTTCACCAGCTGGAGGCTAACTTCATCAGGTGCTTGACGGGTGGTTAAAAGTGGATTTACTGCTGAAACAGCTTCCTTCTTGTGTTTGATGAAAGCAGAGTTTAGGTGTTAAAACCCCTGTGAGATGCTAAACACTGGAGCACAAAGGTGGTGGATGAATTAATGCTCCGTGTCCCTGCGTTTATAATACACACAGTGTCTGCAGGCACTAATGACCAGAGAAAGTCTCTATGTTTCTGTTGTTCCTACAGTCTGCAGAGTGCAGGCGGACTATTGAACAGTAAGTGAGCCGGGGGAGAATGTTCACTAGTCTATAGGACGGATAAAAAAGTAAAAATGACAAACCGTAGGAGGTAACGGATCTGCAGTGTTCAGGTTTGAATCAGTACTTCAGCAGAGCTTCTATCTGGATTAATAAAGTCTTATCTCATCTCACCTCTCACTCATAGTGAGTTAACCCCTCCTGGGCTGTACTTGGGATGCTCATTCACGCACGCACACGCGCACGCATGCGCGCACTCACACGCACACTCCTTACTGCACATCTTCTACGTGATTATGAGAATTTAAAAAGGTTTTTGGTTAATTATGAAACTATGTCGGACAAATCCGTCCGTCAGAGTGCAATTAACTAATGGGAAACACTGCTTACTGTAGTTT
>CAAKHC010005483.1:2114-22114 GCA_901007825.1 Macroramphosus scolopax | reverse complement strand
ACAACAACAAAAGATTCTGCTACTGCTGCAGGCGCATTGAGAGAAACCCCGCGGCTTCGCTTTTTGGAAGACTTCTGTTCCTCCCGTCGGTGCAGAGAGCAACAACATGATCATCGGGTTTAACAAGTCGATGCTTGGACCTCATTAGGAAACGATCGGTTGATTCTGATTCTCATCCTCGACTTAGCTGATATCATATGAAGGGGAGTCTTGTAGGGCCGAGGAACACAACCACGTAGTGTCTGCCTCTCTGCACCCTCCTCATCCTGGGCCAGTTCCCAGCGACCCCCCCCCCCGACCAGTCTACTATCTTCGTTTGATGTGGAGCACTGAGGTCTCTCTGTTTAACTGTTGGTGGCTGCTAGTCACCGACCACCAAAACATCTCAAGCTGAGAGCATGAAGTGAGGATTAGGGTTCGTACCGCCGCACGAGACAAATCCTCCCAATTACGACCCCGCTGGTCTGAAGACTTTCACTTTCCTGCTTCGGCTTCAGAAAGTGTCCTGTTTTGTTTTTTTTTCAATCTGTCCCAGTTGAATTTGTCATTTAATAGTAAAAACATGCAAGTTAGAGGAATTCAACAAAAAAGAAAAGAATGGAGGCCAAAGCACAAGCTGCTGCTCGTGAGCTCTCCCTACATTTGGTCGCTGCCATATTTGGGGAAGAGACTTTCTGGATAAAGAAGATTAGTGTTAGTTGTTTAAGGGCTTGGGGGAGATTTACCATTATTACCAACCACAGTGGAAAGAGTGAAAGCCAGTCACAATCTGATGCCAACACTCGCCAAGACAGAGTTAATGGTAATTGAACCAAGCCGCCGCACCATATGGGAGAGATTACTGTGTGTAGGATTCATGATGAGACTGACAAAGATTAGGTGTCTCCAGAGAGTGATAGATTATTTAGAGAGATTAACGACATAGAGCACAGATTGGGACTGTAAGAGTGGAGAGGTGGCACCAACCTATTAGCCTTTAAAGTTATGCAATGCCGCAAGTCTGATTGTTAAACTCTTTGAAGTAATGGAAAATTAAAAACAACACCGAGCTGCCCTTGGCATTGAGCCCAGCCGAGTCCTGAGGCCTAAATTTGAGAAGTCATTTTTTTGTGATGCAATCTTCTAACCCATGAGAGGAGCGGGGAACAGCCAATGGGAGAGCAGTCGGGAGCGCCGGTTTGCCGGCGAGCGCTTTCGTTTTGTGCTTTTGTTTGAGTTGCATCAGAAATCAGAGGGGGGATCATTAGAGCAAGGGCGTCTGTTGTCTAATTACAAGAGCAGAGAACATTTGGAAGCAGAGTTGTCAACTTTCAAAGGCTTCACAGACGACTTTGGATCCACTGTCGCCGGCCATCAGCATCCGCCGAGTCCAAATCACTTTCGAGTTCGCTCAGTCGGTGAGGAGCCAAATTTGAAAGTTTCAGTGGGACTGCCCGCTCATTATTCTGCAGCTCTGTATCCATTTCACATCCCTCTGTGCCAGCGACGAAATCATGCCAACAGTACATGCCTTCAGATGCAGTAGTAGGCCAACTCAATCATCGGCCTCGGACTTGCTCCGTCAACACGAAGGAACAGACAGACAGACAGACACAGAGAGAGAGAGAGAGAGAGAGAGAGAGAGAGAGAGAGAGAGAGAGAGAGAGAGAGAGAGAGACTCTGGCATTGGCCAACCAAAGTGGATTAACCTCATTCTGATGAAAACCATTGGAGTTGTTTCACGTCACCTGTTTCATCCACCCCCACCACCTGTTGCTGGAACTTTAAAGACACAAATAACACCAGTAATGACGTGCAGCCTCCAGACATGCCGACAATGTGGAAAAATAACAGCAACAATATGTTGACGCTTCATATAATCTCATTAACCCTGACACACTCACTGTTGGTCCTGAAGGTGGGTTTCAGAAAACAGTAGCAAGCATGTTAGTCATTCAATAAAAGAAAGATCATTTAAAACTCATCACAACACAACAGCATGCGTGTTCCTTATGACATGTGAGGAAGAGGAGTTAAAGGTTATCCCGCAGCCATCGATTGAATCTCTCTTAACTTTAAGTGCAATACTGTGATTGAATGTCTTTGCATGCACGCATATGTTTAATCTCACTCATTCATAATAATAGTTATCAGTGATCCTCAATAAGAATTCAAAACAACATGCTTGAGAGATTAAAAATATATGCAGTAGTTATCCTGACCTTTAAACTGTATTCTTACACGATTACTCAAAGATACAATAATGTACAGTTTTAGAATGGAATATTAAAGCAGGTGCTGAGGTCACAGTGGCCATCTGTTCATTAACACAATCACATCAATACTCACCAATTCTCAAGACTTGCTGCGAACTGAGCCAGAACTCTGCCATAAAGTACAGCAGCGAGAACAGTCCCTTCCCTTTCGCCATGGTCCTCCCTCCGGTGTCCACTTTAACATTGATATCAGTTGTTCTCCCCTCGGTAATTCATGCTGATAACTTGCCAGTCCTTGTATCCATAACAAAAATAAACTCGCATCCGACCCGCATCCTTCCCTCACTCATTGTGATGACAAAAACCAACCAAAGGCGCGCGCAGTCGTCATTGATCAAATAAACTCCAGTTTAACAATCCTTCATGTGCCATTAAGGTTTTGCCTCCCATAGTCACTGTTTTTTTTCTTTCCCGGTGAACACTTGAAATGTAGGGTGCAACTGAGGAAGGAGGACTGTGCATTGAGCTCCTGCTGTCAAATTAACACGCGCAAAACACATTACTTCCTGTTGTCAGTTTCAAAATAAAAGAGTCTGTCAAAATGTGGCATCTGCATGTATTCACGAAATATAACCTAGTCATTGAATATGTGCTTTAAGAATTGTAAACAAAACATGATACATATATGTTAGAGGGCAGATCATTTAATCAGAATGTGTATATGTTTCTTAATTGTGATACATTAACCATCCTATATATGCACTTTATGACACTTTATTCTAGATCTTTCCGCTGTAGTCTTGTAAATAAGCTATGATAATGTTTTTATTGTATTTCCTGTGTCTTTCTGCAGATAATTAACCTAACAATTTCATGGGCATCCACGCTTTTATTTTAAAAGAACACTCGTCTTGTTCCGGGCTTCACTCCGACTGAATGTGTCTGACTTGACACCGCTGAGGGTCCCTCCCGTGCAGGCGCTCAATTGAGGACACAGCCAAGCCGCTGATCCGCAAACATGGATACGTCCTGAAGATTAACTTCAAATCTGGCAACATTCGACCTCAACAACGTCTTTGCTTTGGTACACCGAGGAATGATTAAATCTTTGCTCCAGTCCTGATGGAAAATGCAAATCTAATCTTCAGACTGGTCTGGGACGCTCCCTTGAAGATTAACTACCTCAAACTGTTTATTCGACACAATCTCACAGGGAAATAAAATGTGTTAACGTTACCTTATATTTGTTCTTTTAAACAGCAATCTGAGATGAATGCTGATGAAACATATCTTATTGCAGATTTGCATCAGTTTTAATGCTGTAAAACTTTTATTTCCCCGTAGAGAAGCATCAGTTTCCTGTTTCCTTTGGGATGACGTCAATTTCACCATTGTTTCCTTCACTCTGAAATTAAGTAAAATTGAAGACTAAATTGGAGAGATAATTAAGAATTGGAGATAGATATTGTTTGAGTTAAACACTGTCTGCAAGAATTTAGTTTCCTGGGACACAATATTTCATCATAAGGCTCTGTGCAGATGAGGAAATAGGTCCTAAGGGTCATCTACTGCAGAAATGCTTCATCACAAATCTAAATCGGGGGGGAGGTCATTATTCCTCTGGCACCTTACAGGGTGAGAGGGGAAGATGCTGTCCAGAGTTTCTGTCACTCATCATGTTGTTTGCTGTCATCTAGTGGTGGATGATGACAGTGTCCTGGACCGGTTCAGGCCACCATATTAACACAGCCACCAGTGGTTGTTGTTGATCCAACACAGACTTGCATATGCAAATGAATTTCAGTAGAATCTTATCTGTGTCTCAGGGGGCCCATCCAGTCCTACTTTTCCCATGAATATGTGACACGTTCTGTGTCACACAGCAAGAGTCTGATTTTAAAACCCCTCTGATGGTCATTTACCGTATGCTAACGTATACAGCAGAATTCACATATTTTCTTAATTTACATCATGGCTGTGATTATATATTCCGGGGGGACACTTTCCCCTAATGTATGGTAGAATAAAAACAAAGTGTGCTTTACTTTGAAGGGGAACGTCTGATATCACCTCCTCTAATGACTCGATGGCCACAGCCTTCATTTCCATATCATAGACAGTTGTTGTTTACTTCTCTGCTGCATAACAAACAGCACGATGTCAGAATGTCTTTGGCTCCAAACCTCAGTGCCACACTGGGAAACATTAAAGCTCCACACAAACAGGTTCGTCTTCAAAAGCCAGTAAACTGCTGTACCAACTTCTCGGCCTTTGTGACTCATTATTTTTCCTTTAATGATCAGCGCTAATGTAAAAATATTCTGTCAGGAGGCTATTTAGCATTTTTGCCTCTCTTCTATGAGGCCTTCTAAAAGTGGTGGCACCCACATGAAAGGACAAGGACTGGAACACGAGAAATAAGAAATCCAAAGATTTACTTGAGAGATGTTTACATGCAGAACAAGAATAAATGCTTATATTTTAAAAAGTGAGCTTAGATCATGAAAACTGCACAACTTGATCAAACGGTTATAAAAAGTAATAGTAGAAAAAAGCTGTAAATGCTATTATTTGTGCATCAGAATAATCCTTAATCACAGTTTAAAGTCATATTGCCACTATTGATTGGGTACAAAACGTATAAAGTTTCATCAGCAACAAGAAGCTGAGTCATGATTTGTCCTTATATGTACACACCAGTGTGGCTCCCACTGCTGGACCCTGATTCCACTCTCGACGCCTTGTATCCGATGAACACCGGAGTGTGAGGAACCCCACTGAAGCTGGACTGGTGGGACAGAGTGGGATTCCCAGTGGACGTCAGTGAATATGGCGTCATGTTCTGGCTCATGTACAAGGAGTTTCCTGGTGTATATTTGCTTCTGGCGTAGTTAGAACTTCTCAAGGACGAGTGGTGAGCCAAGCTAGCTTGATAAAGAAGTGACGACGCATCGTCAGGTGCACGCAGATTATAGAAAACAGGAGGGGTGATGGGAACTCCGCCGTTTGTCATCATTTGAGGGACATTCTGCAGCGGCATCGCCAGCTCGTGTCCAACGGGGCTGTTGTGCAAAGAAGGCTGGTGAGCATGGGACCTGAAGCTGGAGACATTCGAGATGGGATGATACCTCATCGGAGCTGGATGACTTGGTGCCGTCTTGTAACCGAGCAAGTTGGCCGGGTGATAGATGTCAAACGATCCTTTGTCTGAGGGTAAACGGCGGCAGAGAAACAACATGGCAGAGACAAAAAGGAAGGCGCCGGTGACCCAGCCGATGTAGAGGGCCTCACCCAGCTCCCTCCTCTGGGCGTCAATCAGCAGAGGGTTGTAGAAGTCCCTGATGATGACATGACCCGTCCACGATACAGGGATGAAGACGCAGACACATGCCGATAACTGCATGCCACCGGCGACCATCAGGAATATGGTTTTAGTCCATTTATTACCCTGAAAACAGGAGATGCATCGCAGACCTGCCAGCGCCACAAGGAGGCCGAGTCCTGACAACGCCAGAGAGCAGCACATCAGACCTCTGGCTGCCTGGAGGTCCGGCGGCAGGAACAGCAGGGAATCGTACACCTTACACTGCATCCTGATGCTGGCCTGTCGGTAGCAGTTCATCCACAGCCCCTCCCAGCGGGTCTCCATTACAATGATATTCTCCCCAATGAAAGCCGTCACCTTCCACATCGGCATTCCGGTGGTGGCCGCTGCCCCGATCAGCCCGACCAGGCCGATGCACATCGCAGCTATCTCTGTAATCCCCTGGTCCATCTTGAGTTGTCCGGCCGTGTCCAGATCCAACATTGGGAATGCTCGTGCCTACAGGGCAGCAGGACGGGTCTCATCTGAGGCGTTTGTTTACTGTGACAGGCAGTTTGTTATGGGAATGATCCCTGGCAGGCACCTGGTTGGTTCACAGTGATGTGGGTGAAGAGGACCTCGTCTTATTTAGTGTTTATGGTTCCTCAGGCTATGTAGGGGATGTATGTGTGTGAAATCTACTTAACCAGGAGAAAACAACCCAACAAGACCTGCAACTTATACACCTTCATCTTAATCACCCCTAAGGGAGTTCTTATTTCTAAGACTTATATGTGATGAAGAAACAAATATACAGTGTAGCTCATTAAACCCCTGCAGTACTCCAGATGGCCACAGTGGAGCAGAGATGACCTTCGATGTAATGACGAGGAGGAGGAGTTCACATCATACAGTCAGAATAAAACATATATACAGATGAGACGATGCCCTCCTCCGTACTGCATGAGGGGTTATAACCTTCACAGTCATCATCAGATCAAACTGATGGGAGATTTGGACCAAAAAAACCTGAAAATACTATTTCCAGCAGTGTTTTACTGACCATGGCAACATCACACAGAGGACAGAGGATGCTATGATGTTCATTCAGTCCACAGTTGATATACTTCCTGAACAGATAGGATTGCTTCTGTCTATCAGCGATGAGGATGTGGGATCAAACCCGGAAACGATCCACAGGTTTTTAGACTAAGATCTTCCATTCAAAGTGACTTTGCAAATCCTGGTCACGTGACCCTGCCGTCAGGCTCCTGTGGCTTCTTCACAAACACTGAGCTGCCTCCAGAGTCCACACCTTTAACAACCTGCCCAAAACCTCATGTTTACTCAACCGGTTCTTTTTTCTGTTCCATGTTTCCTTAAGAATTCATACGAGTCTGTTTTAGTTGAAATGATACAAAACATCAAAGGATGTATTTAAAAAAAAGACTGATTTAAAACACGTCGTTATTTAGGTTTCATCATTTTTTTAAACATGAAATACGTCGACATTTGAAATGTGTCATAGATGTTGCACAGTGATAGTCTTTACCTCTGTCATTAAGGCGTTCAGAGATAAGCCACGCCGCTGTGCACAGACGGGTATCTGGAGGTGTAGCTGTAGTTGGTGGACGGTTGTCTCGACAGCATCGGCTGGGGCTGACGCTGGGGCATCAGCACCAGCTGCTGCGGCTGCAGAGGCTGCGGAGGATAGGCCATGTAGTCAGAGTTTCTGGAGTACATGTAACCTTGTTCACGTTCCGACTGCAGGTTGCAGCACACAAACATGCATCCTCCGGCGAACAGGAAGGCAGCGGCCACCCAACCGATGTAGAGGGCCTCTCCGAGCTCTCGGCGTTGGGCGTCGAGCAGTAAGGGGTTGTAGAAATCCCTGATGATGACGTGACCTGTCCAGGACACGGGGACAATGACGCAGATGCAGGCCATGATGCTCATGCTTCCAGCAACGATGAGGACCAGTCGCTTAGCTCGATCGTTGTTCTCGATGCACGATGTGCACTGCAGGCCCAGCAGACTGATCAGCAGACCGAGGCCCCCCAGCGCCATTGCACAGCACATGAGCCCTCGTGCCGCCTGGAGGTCGGGGGGCAGTGCCAGGAGGGAGTCGTACACCTTGCATTGCATCCTGATGTCGGCCTGCCTGAAGCAATTCATCCACAGACCTTCATAACGGGTCTCGAACACAATGATATTCTCCCCGATGAAGGCGGTGACTCGCCACATCGGCATCCCGGTGCTGGCTGCCGTCCCAATGAGACCAATGAGGGTCAGTAGAAGACCCACGATCTCCAGTGCTGTGTTGGCCATCCTGCCCTCCTGTCAGTCCTCCCAACCTACCGGGTGGGACTGTAGTGGGAGAAGTAGGTTCCCCCGGAGAGGCTTTGCATCGCAGTGGAGAAGGTGGAGCGAGTTGATGTTGCAACTGCACTGCCTCCTCCCAGTATACAGGACACCAGGATGGGTGGGGTGAGAACTGCGTCCGGTTGCTAGGAAACACATTCCCCCAGGCCTGTTTGTTTCTTTGTCCACCTACCCCAGGAGCTGCTGTTAACCACCGCTTAGTTTGCTCAGATGTCTCAATTTACATTCTCACATCAGGCTTTACAAGGAAGCCTGTTTTTAGAAACATTTATTAACTGGGAATCTTTATCTCAGAAACTGTGTAGTTAATGTATCACTGCTTATATTGATCACTCTGATCTGCTGCTTCACAATAGTCTTTGTTCCATTTGAACTCATCACCCAACATGACGGGGTCTAATATCTTCACAAAAAAATTATTATTAAATTATTAAAGTAAAGTTGTTTGAGGGAAAAGCAGGAAGTGGTTGGAGGAAGTGTTCGGTCAATGGAAGTGATAGAAACATAACAGAGTGTGAATTTGTCATGAGATGTGGGTCCACATGTATCACTGTCAGTATCAGGTTACCTCTCTTGTGCTCGAATGCTCGCGGCCGCAGACGCAGCTCAGCTGTAATAAAATCCCTGTGGTAGGTTTGTATTGTGGGCGGACCTCTGAGAACATTTCTGGTTTGACCAGTTGAGGCACATTGACTCTGGAACAATGAAGAAAGCATTTTCCATTTGCACACCGTTTCCGTGAAACAGGCAGTTTCAGTAACTTTTATTCACAGGTAAAGTCAAGATTATTCGTCCGTCCCGATTGGACAGATGAATTCATACAGATGAAATAGTAAAAAAAAAAATCTTCAAAGGTACATGGGGCCTCGTATTCAGGCCAAGATTGAGAAAAAAGTATTTACAAGTTGAATTTAAAAGGTCAACAGTGAACTCCGATCATCTGGAGGTGTGTTATCTACAACACAGCTAGTGCAGGAAATCATTCTCAGAGCATTTCAACAAGGCTGTAAACGTTCTTGAATGTTGTTTTACTAAATACACACTGAAACAGAAACAGGTCTATCAAAGGACAAATGCTCAGTACAACATGTTATGATGATCCAAACTAAATCAGTTCAGTTCTTTGAGAGAGAAATGAGACTGGCCGATTCCTGAAGCAGCCGTCGGTCACGTCAAGCAAATCAATGGTAGTTTTCCCTCGTTCAAAATCAAACAAAAAAAAAGTTCCAAACAAATAGTCTGCTTTATTTCCGTCACTAGTACTGACTTGGTGTGTACGCTACAGATCCTGGCGGGGGTGCAGAGTAGGTCGGCTGGTATGAGTATGCAGGCTGGTAGCTGTAGGGTTGGTACGTGTACGCAGGCTGGTAGATATTTCCCTCTGGGTTGTACATGATTTTCTGATCTTCTTCCTGGGTGCGTGGAGCGTGACGGCACAGCAGGATCACCCCGGCGGTGAAGAGCAGAGCCGAGGTCACCCAGCCGATGTAGAGAGCCTCCCCGAGCTCCCTTCGCTGGGCGTCGATCAGCAGAGGGTTGTAGAAGTCCCTGATGATGACGTGGCCGGTCCAGGACACGGGGATTATGATAGTGATGCAGCCCAGGAGGAACAGACATCCTCCAGCCACAAGAACAATGTGCTTCGTGCGAGCGCGATGGTCCACCACTTTGGTGCACTTCATCCCCACCGCAGAAACTACCAGAGCAAAGACGGTGAGGGCCACAGAGCTGCACATGAGGCCCCTGGCAGCCTGCAGGTCCGGGGGCAGGAACAGCAGGGAATCGTAAACCTTGCACTGCATCCTGATGTTGGCTTGTCTGTAGCAGTTCATCCACAAACCCTCCCAGCGGGTCTCCATGACGATGATGTTCTCCTCGATGAAGGCCGTTACCTTCCACATCGGCAGGCCCGTCACGAGCGCCACTCCGACCAGTCCGATGAAACCGATGATCAGGGCCACCACCTCGCAGCAGACGGCATCCCGACGCTTCTTCTTCTCGATTCTCTGTTTCTCCTCATAAACCGAGTCCGTGTAGTCAGCGTAGGCCTGCGCCTGCTTCTCATCGTAGTTGGATCCGACGTAGGATCCGACGTAGGACTGAGGAGGTTTGCTGTAGCCGCTGTAAGCAATGTAAGAAGTCATCGTGGCAACCTCAGAGGGAGCCAGAGAAGGAACTACGGCTGCACTCTCACAACCCGAGAGACAAATCTGAGGAGAACAACAAGTCGAGGAAGTTATACACCCACAAAAACTATGTTAACGATGCAATGCAGCCTTACTGGTTGAGCTGCTTCCCAGCCATCAGATAACTGGGACAGTTGTTTTGAATGCAAATTAAGCTTCCATCTCTAACAATTGTCTATCTGAGCTTGTGATTAAGAGCACTTAATGAAGAACAAATGTAATCACTGTAGAGCGGCAGCTGTTTGGCAGTGCAAATGTTTGCATGTAGTCTGGATGTTCATGAACACTAGATACATGCATCCTTCGCTGCCAGGATATATGCATGTGCATGGCTCTTCCTCCTGTAATATAGCAGATATATAACAGAAGGATAAAACTGGTGATTAGAGATACACCAGGAGTGGCCCATCCAATGAAGAGGGCCTCTTCCAGTATCTGCTGGGTTACAGAGAGTATGGCCCACTCAGCTGACAGCAATGAGAGCGGTCTGCAAATGAAAGCAGATAGAAACCCCCCCCTGAGGAAGAGGTTTTGGTTCTTGTTCTTCCCACATCCTGTGATGAACAAGGAGATGACAACCAGGACTATGGAGACTCCTCCCCTCCGCACTCCGGAGGGGACGATTGGCAGTGAGACCTTCCTCTGCGTCCTGATGTCAGCGTGTCTGTAGCTGTTCATCCAAACGTTCCTCCATAGAGATTAAATTACCTCTAATGGAGGCAGAGAACCTCCACAGTTCTGGCAAAGACTCCGAAGCGCCTCAGCCAGCATGTTTTACAGAGCAGAGAGTCTGATCAGAGAATGAAAGACAATCAATGTCCTCTTAACTCGTCGTGAATGTTGAAAGAAGTGATGATGGAATGAACAGGTTGTTCTCATACGACACCTCACAACAGGGCCAACAGCCCACTGCTCTATTATACTGTAAGAAACCCTGCTAATGAAACCATCATATACATAATATGTCTGAATCTTTTCATGAAAGTTTAGGTAATTTTGCTCCAAGAAATCTTGATTCTGGTCCTCACTAGGATAGAGGTATCATTATATATAGACACTGCTGGATTATATGACCTGTATCAAGTGTTAATTACTCTCTTCAGTTACGAGGGAGAATCTTTATGGTGTTCATCATTTAAGTTTCAAAAACAATCAAGACGTTGACACATTAAATGATCAGTTGGTCCCTTTAAACTTTCCAATGACTTATTAAGCTGCCGGGGAAACTTCCTCTAACAACTCAAAGCTCTCCCAATGTGACCTGGCTAACTGTCCGACTGTGGATCTGCTGGTCGCCGTGTTTCTGAGAAGTGGGAGAGGCAGACGGAGGAGGAGGAGGAGAGGTCACGGAGCAGGAACAGAAACTGTGAAGCCTGTTGAGCCGGTCGGCTGGGTGATACCGTCGTCACATCCTCAGCTGGTTCAAATGTAAACAGATGTGCTCATACTGACAAACCCAACGGCCGGGAAGTTAAAAACAAACGTGTGCTGGCTGGTAATTCGTCCAGAGATATGATCTCTAAGCTGTCTTGGTTTTTTAGATCTGAGAATTAATTAAATGAAAAATATGATTAAACTGAGCTATCAGCTGCAGTATGACATGTGACATTCCACAATAAGATATAACATTTATTATGTTATTCCCGTTTCCCGGGTCATCTTATGCAACGTTCATGTTTAGTTTTTAAGGAGAATCCCATGAATCCAGACGAAGAGGAGTCAAAGCCACCAGCAGCACAGCCCTGCTCCGTCCTCACTGTCTCACTGCTGCAGATCCACAGCTTGACTGAGTCTGACGATATCTTCCCTCTTTATTTAAGGAGCACCGGGGCTTTGTGGTGCAGGTGGTGACTGATGAGGGTGAGATAGGGCTGATTACAGGGAAGGAGCCTGCGTGACAGGAGGTCCACAAAGCTCAGAGACATGAAGGTGGAGATACGGCTGGGAGAAGACCGGTGCTATCACATGATGATGACAGCAGTCGGTCACAGCAGGGAGTCGACAATCGAAGGGATCAGGAAGACGTCTGTAAAACTTATACAAACATTTGCCTTCTATTGCAGTGTGACTAGTCGGGCAACTATTTGTGATGTGACAGGTTTGGACAGACGGGGGCAGCAGAGGACAGCTGGGATCTGTGAGGTTCATCTTCTCTACCATTATAAGACATGTCAGACCAGACTCAGCTTCTTGGGCCTTACACGTTCTTTCCCTGCTCATGTTAGCTTGCTCGTCCAGTTTCATCACTATACTCTGGATGTCTAAATGCATGTGAATGCTGAAAGCTTAACAGCTCCACCACACTGAAAGACTGGTTTGAATAGTCGGTTGTAATATTTATGTTTGAATGATGCATCGGGAATTATGTATGATGTAATGCTGAATTGTTCAGTTCTAATATTCCAGTGGAAAGAATCCATGAAGACGGTTTGTGCAACGACTGAACCAGGGGAGACGCAGGACTCAAACAGGGAGAAGATCAGCAACAGTCTTCACTGGGTGAAGCTGGTTTGGTGTCTGTTCATCAAGACAAACACATCTGACAGGCAACAGGCAGAAAACAAATCGATTCAAATCCAAACTAAGCACACGAGGAACACATGAGGAACAGGGCAGGAAGTACCTGGGAGAGAGGAGAGGAGAGGAACAACACAATGTGAGGCAAACATGACAAACAATATGAACGTTACAGTTTGAATAAACCTGGAAAGAGGAGTTGAAAAGAGATTTAGTAAGAATAGTAATGCTGAATTAAAATGAATGATTATAAGAAGAGAGTGCCAAAAAAACAATGAATAACAACAGTGTGATTCAGGAAACACCACCAGAGGGTTGGACTACATATCAGATGCACTTTACCATCAACCCAATGATGTGTTGTGTCTGTGTCCTGCAGTGTGGTTCAGCCAGTGCCAGCGTCTCCTCGTCTCCTCGTGAGCACCGTTCTTCTTCACCTCCACGCCGTGTTTTTGTGCGACTGATGCAACAACAATTCAGAACTCAAAAATCATGACATTTATCAAGGAAAGCAAAAACCCACACAAACACTCACTACTAGCAGAGCTGCAGGACGCAGGCAGGGAACATAATATCGGTGTCTGGGTGTGTTTTTGTAATTCAGTGTTTATTTTGTCTGTTTCTGAGCTGATCAATTGTCTGATTAGACTAAAACATTAGAAGTTCCCTGCACCTCATTTTCATACTAAACAAAATGTGTTGGCTTTAGTCTTCATTGTTGACATTTTGTCTCTCCAATTTTTGGAAATAATCAGTTATTAACATTCTCCCTTGTTCCTGTTTCCTGGGTGTTACTGCTCGGCTCTTTAAGTCTGAGCGCTGGTCTCCATATTGAGTGAAGACATATTATTCCTGTGACATTTAGAATTGACTTGAAGGTCCTCCTTAATGGGCTCAGCCGAGCTACATTACATGTCATTTATTTAGTTGTGAAGCACTTTGAGCTGCATGTCTTGTATGAAAGCTGCTGTAGAAATAAAGTTATTATTATTATTATTATTATTATTATTTCTCTGATAGAGGTTTTGTTTGCCCCGTAACTCAGAGTGGCTCTTAATATATTTTGAAGGTTATTATTTAGTTTTCTCTCTCCTTTCTCAAATGTTTCTTTCTGTGTTTCTCTCAGGCAGATTGTCTCAGCTGCTTGTTGTTGTTGTTCTCCAGCATGTCCGATATATTCTAGGTTTTTCCTCAGATAGTGTCACAGTGCCTGCAGAGCTGCTGGGAGTTACGCTGTGTAGTAAACCAACAAAAACCACTGAATTATTAAGTAGGAAACAACTGTATTTATTATGATATCAATACATTTTTCTATATATACACACACACACAGTATTAAAAATGCAGTCTTAGTAGCACAATGAGTTTCACAAGTATGACGTCTCTCCCTGTTCATACCTGCGAGTCTTCCCCCCGTGATTGCTCGAGCACATTTTGGACTTTCTTTATGAAAACAATTACTTAACGCTGCTTATCTAACAAATACATTTACAGTTGAATAAATAAAATAATAAAAAAAACATTGCTGTGTAATCCATTACCAGTAAACAACCTGTTTTTTTTTGCACACACTAAATTAAATATTTCAAATATCTGATGTACAAATTCTCTACAACAGTGTGCGGCAGGAAAATGCTAAGAATTAAATGTAATGTCGAGTCGTCGTTCGAATACTGAAGAGGAATTCACAGTAACCAAAAACATGGAACAGCAACTGCAAATTCAAGTAAAACAGGATTATGTTGAGTTAAAACAACTTAAAATCTGTGACAAAAGGGGCGTTTTTTAAACTTCCACTGCTAAACGTAACAAGTTGAAGTACCTGCCAGGCTAAAAAATAGAGCTGAACAGAAGATCCATATCATATATTACAAATAAACATGTCAGTGTATGCTCAATGTACAAGTACAGTAAACTAGCCAAGACAAGACTGTCCTTTGCAATTGTTTATTCTATTTAAAAAGGACAAATAATAGAAGTTCTCACAATACCCAGAATTTAGACAACAGCAGGCAGGACTATAGAACGCTGCCCGTATGTGCAAACCATGCCAATCGAAGCAACTGATTATATCCCATGATTGTACCGTTAGTTCATCCCTCAAAGCTTACGTTGGACTTCCATGTAACAGCGTTTAATCGGGATGAAGTTCCCTCATTCTGGTTTCCTGTATTGCTCCACTGATCTCACCAGTACAAAAAGCATTGAGCAGAAAGTAAGGAGGAAGGATACGTCTTCTACTAGCTGTGCGATATACGTCAAATGCACATGCATTGTGAAAATGACCATCTGTGTTGAGTCCGTTTAAAGCTGACGTCACTCGTAGCCGTAGACTTGTTCTCCTCGGCTTCTTTATGTGCCGCAGTCGGGGGGGGAGCAGCCCGAGTGCTCCCTCCGCACCCAGACTTCATCCTTCTCTGTTCGTGTTTGCTCCTCCACATCGTCCTCCGTCGTGGCAACGGAAAGCTTTAAATCATCCGGCGTCTCGCCGACCTGTGGGGACTTGAGGTCTTCACTGTCCTCGGTTTCCTCACCTTCCAAGGACAAGGCCATGACGGGGGCCTCCAGGCTGGCCTCTGTGGGCGTCCTGGGTGTCTGGCTGCAGAACTCCTCGTCATCACTCAGGATGTCAGTCTCCTTCACCTCTTCCGGGTCCTCATACTCTTTCAGATCAAACTGTTCCTCGACCCAGCGGTCCGTGTCGCCCGTGACCTCGGACTGCTGCCGTCCTTCTTGTTCGGCTTCCTGCTTCGGCTGCTGGGACTCGGGCTTGGGAGGCGAGGTCGGCTCCGGCTCGGGCTCTCCATCGAAAACAATGTCGGTGTCGATTGTGAAACGGTTGCGCACTAGCTTCCTCCTTCCCAGGGTCCTGGTTGGTGCAGAAGCTGTGAAAAACAGGAGATATATTAATGAATGTTGCAGGGGTTTGATGGGCAAACGGAATCGGTGGAGCTGAGGTGATGTTTGAAACACACTAAAGCAGTGTATCTATGTCAGGTATGAAGGAACAGATTCCTAATTGGGCCACTTGCAGCTGTCGAGCGGATGAATGCATCGAATGGAGTTTACCCGCTCTATTTATGGCAGGACGGGCTCCCTTCAGGGCACAGAGGCGTTTCCCTCCAAAGGGCACGTACTGCTGGTTGAGGGGTAAACTCTCTGTTTTCAGGAGCTGCCGGCGGTGCTTCTCCCTCAGGATGGAATGGACCGTCTTCAGAAAGTCTTTTCTACTCTCCGGAGAGCTGAGGAAGACAGACGGTCTGTTATCAGCTTGTCACCCACAGATAGCAGCGGAAGGACTTTATCAGCCGGGTTCAATCTGAGGTGGAATTCATCCTTTATTCGGAGGAGACCCTCACCTACAGCACAGCTGGAAGGTCCTCTCTGGACGTCCTTCCGACTCGGACTTTGTGTGGACTATCTCACACACAGCGGAGCCTTCGCCATCTGAGGGGATCAACACTCATAATTCATCTCATGTACGGAGCTGGAGGTCTTCTGGATTCAGAACAACATGAAATACAGACGGACTTCACACGCTGAAGGACTTACCCGCGTTGGCCAAGGATCTGACTTGAAGGGCGTCGGTCGGGATCATGTGACGGTATCGGAAGGGGTCCTTTTCCTCTGAAGATGAAGACACTCGGTGGGTGCCGACCTTCAATCAAACAACAAAGATCTTTAGTTCTCCTTTCCAAAATGATTTTGTACTGAGGCCCATCGTGTCCCTGGACTGATTCCAGAAGAGGCGCATTGGTACAGTAAAATTACCATTTTCTTCTTCTGTTTGGATCCATCTTTGCACACAAAGACCACCGCTGTTTTGAACACTAAAGGAAACGGAACACAAGACATAAATAACCATTAAATCCCGGAGACGGGTTTATTAAATTTTCACAGCAGAGAAATTCATCCCCGACGTACCGAATGTTGCCATCTGCGGCTCCTTCTTCCACTTCCCTAAAGAGGCCGGAGGGTTGATCCAGGCCACGCTGGTGTGCAGTAGCAGGTCGCCCATGGACAGATCGGCCACCTGGCAATGACACCAGAACATCTCCGGTCAACTCAACACGGATCCTGTAACTGACGGAGCTGAGCGGAGCCGCTTTGATCCAACGTACCTCTTTCTTCTCGCTGTTCTGCTCGGTGATGAGCTGGTCGAACACGGCACCGAACTCCTCGTGGATCTTCTGCATCTCGTTGATGTGGCTGGCGACTTTGTTCATGGCTTTCATGGCAACTGCAGGTAACAACACGGTCAGAGTCGGGTCTGATTTGATGTTTGTGTTTGATTTAATCTCCTTAAGCGGCCGTGTGAGCGTGTCTTACCGTCCAGGTGGTAGTGCTCCTCGCTGTCGGGGTCCGTGAGGGAGTAGAGCTCCTTCAGCAGGAGCGGGTACTTCAACACCCTCTGGATGGGTTTGATCAGGTACGACTCCAGGGTGGATGAATGCTGCTGCTTGGGGTTGCGCTCATCAAGGAAGGCCTTGAAATCGGGATCGGTTTTGGCTAAAATGGCCAAAAAAAAGGAAAACTCATTGCAACACTTCTTGTCATCCATGATTCACTCATCCTCCAATTCCACATATGATATTTTTTGCATGCATGTAAATAAAGCTGTTAGCATGTTGTTGCCTGGCTCGCACCAACCGGAGCATGAACACACAGACACTGCACACTTGTGCTTAAACACCTAATTAGATTGGAATCAGCCCGATAACAATGTTTTAAATGTTAAAGAGGCACCTGCAAAAGCATCAGAATGTCAAATGACTAGTTGACTCATAAATGTAAATGCAACACACTCGTCATCCTCCTGTAGCGTTAAAGGCAGTGGGTGAACCACACCGCTCATTATATGTTGTATAATGTTGCAGTGGCTTTCTAGCCGAGGGAGCCGTCAGCTGAAAGTATGCAGAGGTCAAACGGACGACACCTGTCTGGGCTGACAGCTCGCCGGCGCAGATTTATGGAGCCTCTCAGGATGTGGCAGATGGTTGATGGCTGTGCAGATCCTTCTCCTTTGAGCCTGGGAGGAATGTCGACCTAAGAGCACATTTACTCACCCTTTACGAGGACCTTCGGGACTTTGGTGTGGCTGGCGCAGAAAGCGCTGTAGATCTTAAAACGATCTGCGTAGTACAGGAAGGACCCTCCCAGGGAGAAGAGGATTTTCTGCGACAACAAAGTGAACAGAAGTTACTCAACTCAAGAATTACAGAAGTGTCTTTTTGGGTGTTTTAAATGTATGTATGATGTCGTGTCACACATGTGTTCTACCTTAAACTGGTCCACCCTCTCCAGCTTCTCCAGGTCTGGGACCAGTCTGGTCCCATCTTCCAGGGTCTTCAGGAACTCGACCTGGAACTCCAACATTTCTGGCAAATTCCCAAACAGCACATCCAGCTGCAGAAAACAAAATGTTCCCGGTAAGTTCGGTGTGTCACATACTAGCAGTCCCTTCCCGAAGCTCGGCAACAGGAAAACTCAAAGTGTCGCATGACAAAATTAATTTACATAATTGAAGTGCAGGTAAAAAAAAAAAACAGCTCTTCAAAGATCCCTCTCTCGCTCCATCTCATTATCCACCCCTCTTGTCCTCATGCACAGCTATCCTTCATGTGATTATGTAACCCACTTTTCACAGATCATCACCACGACGTTGGCATTTAAAAACCCCCCCCGAAGGCTCACGGAAAAACATTCGACATACCTCATCCTGAGTTAGGAAGGTCTCCTTCTGCAGGGGGGTCAAATACCTCCCGATGAGACAGTTGAGGTCCTGCAGGACAAGTGAGTGGATTGTTTGTCAGTGTTCATTAAGACATACGTGAAGAACTCAGGCTTCACCTCAGGTTTTAAAACATTTCCCCTTAACAGTGATTAAGGTGATTCAGGGAGCTCTGAAGAGAGTCGGAAAAAACGAGTCTACTGAAGATCAAAGACGGAGCTGCAGGCAGAAACCTTCTTCCTGCACTTTAAAAAGGGACGTGAACTATATGGAAACCTAATAAATTAAACTGTAGAAAGCCTATGATCATAATTAGCATCCCCTGTTGGAAGTGGGGAGCTCGACTCTAAACGATCACTAAATCATCTTTAATGTCTTGTTCATGTGTTAGAGGGGCCATATTCTACTTCTTGTGTTATATAGCTGTTTTTCTGTGTATTTAAAGGTACATAGTCAACCTCAACTGGAGTTACTCCTCCTTCCTTGGAATACTTGTTTGTAGCGTTTGATTCCCTAACATACCTACGTCACTCTGTGACACCTGCAGCACCACCTGTCTGCTCTGGTGAGGTGAAGATGTTGAAGGTGTGAGATCAAAGCAAACAATTTATCTGTTGTTGGATGACAGAAGCTACGCAGCGTCTTCATCTACCTGATGACGAGGTGAGGACAATGTCCCTGATGCATTACGTGTCGGCCTGTTCTGCTTGGCGTTACATAGTTAATGTCGCTACTCCTACAGGCAGGGAGATGCAACAGAATTGGTGTAAACATGTCCGATTCTTCCTCCTACATGTGCAGACTTGAAGTCTTTTGGTTTAAAAGCTGTTATTGTGGTGACATTCATGGCTGGTGTGGCGCTAGCAGGGACTGTAGACGAGGCTCTTAGGAGGCGGAGCTTAATGAGACAGGACCTACAGCAGCTAAACAGAGATAGACTATTTAAAATATATGTATATATATATATATATATATATATAAACTTATTCAAGTAGACAACCAAATAAAAGTATGAAACCAATAGTGAAAATAACATGGCCTCTTTAAATCTTGAAAAATGCCCCAACAACAGGAATGAAAACATGTCAAAAGAAGCGGCCTTGAAAAATTACATCTACTAAACAAGCTGCATCAGAAACAGCTGCAGGAAACCCAAAATCATTGGCATCTATCTGACCAACAAGCCTGCAACTTAATATAAGCCACCTCTTCTTTAGCGAGTGTTTCTCTACCCTGTTATTACACCAGTGACCGAGCTGCAAGTCCCACCTGGTCGAACCGCACAAGGTGACACACAGACAGCGTCAACATGTCCGTTTGGCTGTTTATAAGTGGGACAAATAACCAGGTCGACCCAAAAAAACACAACCTGTTAAAAAGCTGCCACATGCACATTGTTGTTCCTGTAATATCTCCCTGACATGAGGTGTAACATGTCAGATAGTGTGCAGGCTAACTTATACTGGGCAATAACGCCAGGCAAGGGCACAGCTGAGTCCCCTTTACATCCACTGGGACATGGAGATAAATATGGCTTGGTCATGTGAAACAGGTAATGTGTAGGGCGAGAGAGAGAGAGAGAGAGAGAGAGAGAGAGAGAGAGAGAGAGAGAGAGAGAGAGAGAGAGAGAGAGAGAGAGAGGCACACACACACACACACACACACACGCTGAGAAACACACACAC